>ML787924.1:9180-43274 GCA_009831015.1 Picea engelmannii | reverse complement strand
TCACAATTTCACATCTCGCATCATGTTTTATAGTGTGTTCTCTACACATAGTATAGTTACTTGGTTTCATTCAAATTTGCATTAGCATTGGTGTAGTGTTTAATCAAACCACTTCTCTCATATCAGTTGTTTGGCTGGATCAAATGGTTGAATGAAATATTCTTGATGTGCATCATATAAAAGAAAATTTACTAGCAAATTGTCCAGAGATAAATAGACCACAGAGTTGTGATTGCCCCAAGGGAAAGAGCGGGATGCAAATCCACCAAAATGGATTTTATACATATATTCACTACCTTTTGAATAACAATAGTGATAATAAAAAAACATCAAGAAGTGTACATATAAGAAACACATTTGATTTGCACTGCTTCTAGATGGTTGGTGTTTCCTCCTAAACTAGAACAAATCAATTTACAATAAATTAGAGACCTATATTAAAAATTGTGTTTCTTGTCACAATCACGGATGCAAAACTATTGGAAATCCAGAGGCACGAAAGTGTAGAAATGAGGGAGGATGACTTGTGTGGGTTCTCTGCACTAGTCTTAAAAATAAGCAGTCTTAAGTGCACCATGTTTAGTTATGGACATATGGCTACACTCGGTGTATTCGTGTCTTGCACACCTTGGAAATGGTAGAGGAGTATCACTAGCACAACCGGTACTATGTATTTTCAATTCTTGTGCATATCATTCATGTTGATTATTATTGTGGAGTTTGGAGCTTGTTATTGCAAAATCTCTGCTCAATCTCAAAAGTGGCCAAGTAAAAACACTTTTAACTAGAAAATTAGCGAAATAAAAATAGATCACAGAGTTGGGACTACCCCAAATCCAAGAGTAGGATGCCAATCCACTAAAATGTATTTTAGACATATATTGGTTACCTTTTGAATAACAATAGGAATAATAAAAAAACATCGAGCAGTCTATAGCTAAGGAACACATTTGTTTTGCATTGCTTCTAAATATGTGGCCTTTCCTCCTAAAGTGGCGCAAATGAATTTATCATAAATCAATGAATTATTTTTAAAATTATGTTTCTTTTCACAATCATGGATGTGGAAGTATTGGAAATGTGTATTGCAGAAGTGTAACAAAGTGGGAGGATGACCGGTGGAGGTTCTTTGCACAAGGCTTAAAAATAGATTGTCTTAAGTAGACCAGGTATAGTTGTGAGAACTAGACCATGATTCAAAATAGATTGATCGAATTTTTTCTCAATTTTCAGTCCTTGTGTGGGATTCTGTACTTTCAAGCCTTGCACTAAGAATTCATGCCACTTATGGTTAGGAATTAGTAGATTTGTTGGCGTAGACACTTGTGTATTGGTAGAGTGATGTCATAAACACTTCCACATAGTTGTATGTTGCATAGAGGTGATACTTTTTCTATTTAGCACTTGGTCTATATTTAAATCTTGTGCAGAGAGCTATTACGTCTGCTCTTTCTGCACTGCCACAGTTTCACATCTCGCATCATGTTTGATAGTGTGTTCTCTATTCATAGTACAATTACCTGGTTTATTCAAATTTGCATTGGCATTTTCTTTGTCGTGCTTCTAGATTCGTGGCGTTTCCTGTTAGATCAGAGAAAATCAATTTACCATGAGTCAATGACCTATATTGTAACTTACGTCGCTTGTCACAATCAAGGATGCAAAACTATTGGAAATGAGGAGGCACAAAATTTTAGCAATGTGGTAGGATGACCTGTGCAATTTCTCTGCAGAAGGATTAAAAATAGACCATCTTAGGTAGATCAAGTATAACTATGAACATGTGGTGGCACTCAGTGCAACCATATCTTGGGAACCTTGGCATTGGAAGATCAATATCATCAGCACAACCAATATTGTGTATTTTCAAAGCTTGCGTAAAGAATTCATGTCGATTATTATTGTGCAGTTCTGTCATAGACTTATGATTACCTCAAATCCAAGAGAAGGATTGATCTAGGGGATCAAATTTTGCTCAAAAATTCAAAGTGTTTGGAATCACTTCAAATCGAACGAGAGCGTAGGCCTCATTGTTATGAACCCAACACAACTTGTTTGGGTTCAAACGGACGTCGGGAGCGAGAGATATCGCGTTCTGTTCGAAATGACAAACAAGCAAAAAAAAAGGGATGTTGACTGTACAGTCTGTACGACTGCTGACGTGGTAGTCTGTATGACACATGGCAGAGCTAAGTGGAAGACAGTTGGCAGATGTGGATGAATGACATTATGACATGTGGCAGTATTTGGTTGGTTGTACGGTGCCACGTGGCCCAGTCATGGGCTGCCACGTGGCACCTTGTTATTGGTTGTTTGTATAAAACTTTATTGGAATCCACCGGGTTCGAACTCGTGACCTCCACCCACGAGTACAACCTTTGCAAAGTTTGCAATGCCAACATGCCACACCATATGCCTTGATATATGTATGGTTTTAAATAGTTTTAAGTTTGAATTGTTTATGTATTGGCGCGGGGGTCCGGGTTGGGGCTTAGCCCCAGCCCCCGGACACATACATTGTTGTAATATGACCACATGTTATGCCATATATGCGCGTGCGTGATTTGGTTTGTATTTTTTTTTCAACGGTTATGTAAATGACCCATCATTTGTCCTTTAACCATTGGCTTGTGGAAACGGGGGCCTATGTTTGCACTTGCGCGTGGTCATATGGGTCATACGACCATAGCCCTGGTGGTTAAGGGCTAGGTGCACCCGTAACCATCCTAAAGTTTGCACGGTTCACGTGGTTGCATCCGGTGCTAAGTTTTTATGCTTAAATATGCGTGTGGGCTAGGTTGAGCCAACAAGGGTGTGATTTGTAGATGCAGAGACAACAAGTTTGAAGGCGGACTTCCAGGAAGCCTATCTTCTTCAATTTTTGGCCAAACGAGGTGTCGAAAAAGCCCAACTAGGGGTTTTTGGACGTTCTGAAGCCATTGGAGCAGTCTATTTGGAATTTTGAGGATTGTAAAGAACATTTTTTAGCACTTTGAGCAAATAATACAAATGATCCAATGGAAGATGGACCAGGAGATGTAGCCCAAGAGAGGGGTGAACTCCTTTATCATTTTTTGTGTTATGTGTTTTCTTTTCACTGTTATTGTTGTTGTTTATATGCATCTTGAATGAGTAAATTCTATTAAAGTTGTGTTAGCAAAGTTGATCCATTTGCATTTTAACACATAAATTTTACTTGCAAATATTTTCAAGAATACAAGTCTTCTTCATTTTTAGATCAAGGATGCCAATCTGCTAAATTTCCTTTACACATATATCGAATACCTTTCGAATAACAATAGCCATAATAAAAAACCATCGAGCAGTTTGCAGATAAACAACAAATTTTCTTCACACTGCTTCTAGATGTGTGGCCTTTCCTACTAAATCAGAGAAAATCAGTTCATCATAAATCAATGACCTATTTTAAAATTATGTTTCTTGTCACAATCATGGATGCAAAATTATTGGAAATGCGAAGTTGTATAAGTGTAGCAATGCGGGAGGATGATGCGTGTAGGGATTAAAAATATATTATCTTACATAAACCAAATGTACATGTGTAGACTATGATAATTCATGTCACTTATGGTATGGAATTGGAAAATTTGGTTGCATGGACACTTGTGCAATTTGTAGAGAGATGTCATCAACATTTTCACATAGCTGTATGTTGCACAGAGCTAGTACTTTGTCTATTTAGCACTTGGTCTATACTCAAATCTTGTATGAAAAACTGATATGTTTGCTCTTTCTAGACTACCACAGATTCACATCTCACATCATGTTTGATAGTGTGTTCTCTATGCATAGCACAATTAATTGGTTTCATTCAAATTTTCATTGGCATTAGTGTGGTGTTTAAGAAAACCATACCTATTTTATCAGTTGTGTTGCTGGATCAAATGGTCGAATGAAATATTCTTGATGTGCATCATATATGCGAAAAAAATTTAGTGCTTTCTTATTATTTTTATTTTTCACAGGTGAATTAAATCAATGTTGTATATATCGTCTCGAGGAAAGTATCATAGAGGGTCTAGAATGTAACTTCTCAGTGACATCGATGGAAAATACTGGAATATCTCGAAAAATGTCGCAAGACAGGGGTCTAACTCGGAATATCTCATTTTGAATATATTAGACAGGTGTTTAACTTGGAATTTATCGGAATATCAACGATACATCAGAGAGATATACAACACTATATTAAATTGGTCAAGAGTTATTTCAGAAACTACATATATGGAAAAGGAATCAAATATAAACATAGAGAAATACAAGGTGTGTTGTTTCGAGATTGTTTTGTTTTTTTTCCTTCGTTGTTGGATGCTACAAACATAGCTTAAACATCATCTGAATGACATAAATTGAAGGAAAGAATGTTTTCATATTCTTGTTACATATTTAGAAAGTTATTTTTTCTGTGTTGGATCAAGAAATTGTGTTATACATTTCAAGTAGCTGATATAACAGATATTTTGGTTGTAGAGAAAATAACATAATTACAAGCCATCAATTTGCATTTCTATTTGAATTCTTCGATGTGCAGAAAAAGAGATTGGGGAAAATAAATAAACATGGAAGAAGAATTGCAGAAGTGCGTTTTTCTAATTTTATCTATGTACTATTCATTTGTTGTTCGTTAATATTGTGTATTTCGTGGGATTTTAACGTAAGTGTTTATTTGTGTGTTCATTGAATTTGGTGCATGATTTCACATGAAAATTAAATAAAGTGATTGTAGGAGATCAAGAAGTGACAAGCAATGCAAGAGAAGAAACTCAAGAACAATGTCCTAAGAGGAGGTATGCATGTAACAATTACACAAGGAACAACATTTTATTTTGGTAAATTATATGCATATGCAACAATATATATCGATACCACATACTACTGCGTATAATCCAAAGTGAATATATAATCCGTGGCTATTGTATCAGTAGTGAGTTGGAAATCCAAGGTTTTTCAAGAGTTGATGTGCAAAATTCCAAGGCATTTGCAAATTGAATGTTTTGTGAAAGATTGAACAAATTGTCACCAGAGACGATCTAGGAATTACACAATCGTGTTATCCTTTTTTCATATGTGAATGGACAATGTATTGAAGCAAAATTATTGGACTTGCGCTTATTAGCTGATAGTGCATTGGAGAATTAAAACATATATCATTAAAATAAATAACCATTGAATTGATAAAAGACGTGGTAGATTGAAAAACAAAAACAAAGTTTGGATTATTTTTATTTGAAAAGAACGACACATAAAAATGTAGAATAGTACATTTCCTATAACCGTGCTATCTACTTTGCTCATTTCAACAATGGTTGCATGGTTATGGGTCATGGATTTTGTGTTGTTAATATGTACTTGGTATGTCGTTTAACACTTATCTTTCAAAGGGAAACAATATTTGGAAACAAGATGATCTTATTTATTTATATATCTTAACACTATTTCTTGATGTAGTTAGTGTTATAGAGGAGCAAGAACAGAAGAAAGGATAGTGTTGACATCTGGTGCATGATGGATTATTTTTCCAAAGAATGTACCCTGTTATAGACTTCTAACACTAATATTCAGTACTTAGAAATTTTTGCATGCTATTAGCTTGGTGGTCCTCGACTCAAGCCATACTGGGATGTCAAAAAAATTCTATATTGAATTGTGAGTGTTGTGAATGTGGCTAGGCTAGATACCCACACATTGCTTGAGTAAGTGTGAACTATCTTTCTGGGCTATTGTTGCAGCTGTGTACAACTTTTGGAATGAGTAAGGTAGTCCTAGATGTGACAACTAGATCTGGTCTACATTTGTCTAGGATGATGATGTCTCTCTGTTATGGCTTCCTCTGGACCAAAAACATATGGACGTGCTTCATCCTATATTCCAAAATCTCTAGCAGTAGCTGGCCCAAGTTCTACAACTAGAACTTTTCCTAGTTACTCGGGCACTTGAAAATCGTAAGGACGAGGTAATGTTTCCAACAGACATGCCCAAGATCATCCTCTTGTATGGTTTGGCTTAGTCTATAATGAAGAAGAGGAGGAAAAATAAAACCAATAGAGGGGGAATCCTGTAGCATAGAAAGGATCTGTTGGGTTAAAAAAAGGTTTTGATCCATGGTAGCACACACAAAAATGTTGACAAAGAGAGATGGAAAGCTACTGGAACTTTGAAGCATAGTTCAAGCAATTGTTCAATGAGGCTAGGGATCTTGGTCATTGAATGTAAGTTGGGTCCCCATCCTAACTGTTTCCTTCTTAGTTCTAGACGACGTGAGAATGACATGGTGGGACTGCACGTGGTGTGCATGAACTGTTGGTTGTAGTAAATCACATGTTTTCTAGGAGAAGCCATGGATGCAAGAAATTTGTGGTTGAAATATGATTCTTGGAATAAATGGACCTAGTAGCTGGGTGGATAGTAGAACTTCTCAATTGACAACTAGTGGGAGATCTATTTGTGGATAAATGAAAATTGGCTTTGAATATTATGGCCCTAGAAAGTGGTATAAATAGTTCAAAAGACAACTGGAAATTATCGTGGTGACGTTCCTTTTTTTTGTGTTGGCTCCATGCGTCAGTGTTCCTTTACTGATATGTTGCAATTTAGATCTAGGTTCCTTTAATTTTGTATGCAATTCCAACGATTCGTCGTACTCCTAGTGTCATTTTCCGAGTGTGGGGTCATAAATATCCATGTATGTCGCACATGTGTGATATGGTTTGATTAGATTGCTTGATGCTTCAATAGTGTGAAATTCTCTGTAGTCCTTGTGTCTCCTATGAGAGAGTTACTTCGTTTCCAGTATCCTATGTACTTCCCATGACTTCCTGTGTAATCTGATATCTATAAATCTGCTAGCCTGTCAGTTTTTCTTGTAAATGTCTAAGTAAAAATTCTTTTGATGAAAACGATTTTAAGAGATGGATATATCTTGAGTTATTGAATCATTTGCATGTGTGATTTCTACCGTTTCAATAACAATAATCAATTCATAGTACTTATCATCTGGAAACTTCCACGAAGTTGATGTCCATGTCATATTATTTAAGTTTAGCAAGGAAATTTGTCCATGGACCTTCTCTAAATTGTCGTTGAAGCAAGATTGTTATTGGAATACATCCTACATAGACTATCTGCACAAGAATTCTATTTTCTTTTTCTATTTGCTATAGGTTTGTTTCTTTAAATACATTTTGATAAACGTGAAAGTTATGAATAGTACATTACCAAGGTTGGATTGTTGTAAGGCTAGGTGCATAGGGAATATTTACTAACATGTGCTTTCCGGAACTGAATTAGTTATAGAATATAGGGAATGATTAATAGAAATAATTAGAAATATCATAGACAACCAAAACATTTACTTCACACGGGTTCTAATTAGCCTTTTTTTTTCACAAATTAAACTTCCATAAATGACTTGGTCATCGTGCAAATTACGTGGCTATCAGAGTACCCGACCTGAAGACATTGCAAATGTGAAGATGTGGAGGAAAAACTGGCTGACGATCAACCTTTTGTCCGCACAATGGTTGAAAATAGAATTAGCAGTCCTGACTACATGATCCATATACTTATGCAGAGAGAACATGGGAAGAAAATATAGGTGAGAATATTGCGAGGGTGGAGTGCTTTCTGTTGGTTGTATATGTCGGGTTCAACATTTGCAATTTTCAGGGTGTTTGAGGAATTTGCTTCCAGATAACAATGCCAAATATCCTAAATGTTAAATATTGTACTAGCTGATAGGATCCTGCTATGCTTTATGTGTGTGATTCTCAACCAACTAAGTGTATTCTACCATGTTCTACTACTTTTTACAGTTCCATAGGACCATGCAATTGTTGTGGAGTTGATTTCTAATTTCTGATGCATTTCAATTACGAGATCTAACTCGAAGTATTGTGCAAATGCATATATATATTCTATTATAAAAGTACACGTTTGTTGTAGTGGAAAGTATTATGTGTCAATGTTCATAAAAATGTTTGTTACACTTGGAAAATCTTTTTCATTTGTAGGCATTTTAACAATTTAATCTTGTACATATAATTAACATTTTTGCAATGATATGTATTGTATCATGTGAAATGTTCTTTTGTGTGTTGCATAGTTGATTTACATCTGTCCTATGAAAAAAGGGAAGAAAAAATAAGAGATCCATATGTCAATGTAAATATAATACATAATATATTGTGTGTGCTTTGCATTCACGTATTCGGTGTTCCAAGTAGGAGAAGTTGGACAAGATAGGGAAGTATTAGTAATGGTGCATCAAAAACATCCTCACAATAACAAAGCCAAAGGTAAAATTCTATAAGCTATTTTTCATTTGCACATTGCAATAACATCACAAACTAATAGCGTCGTGTGCTTATGAAATTTGAAAATTTCTATGTTCACTTCAAGAAAAATAGGTATACTTGGAATTAAAGAAATCAATGTTGGAGAGTCAATTGTGACAGACACGAGTGAATCAATTATCCATGTGCAGTAGGAGAAATTGGAAAGGCATGTATAGAAAAATGTACATTTTGCAGTTGGACAAGAAACCCACTGAAACATTTTTTCATATTTCTTATTTTCTATGATTGTTATTCCATGATGCAACTCTGCAAATTCAAATATTGTCTCAGTAAAGGACTTGAACGGTCGTAGAACTAGGGAAGTATTCATTGGAGACATGATGTTTGTTTACAACACATATTTGGATAAAGAAAATAGATCATTCAAAACATTGTGTGCTGAAATGATATATGCAAATGGCATGATGACGGTTAAATTGATTGTTTTTGCACAACTCATTGAAAGATATAAGAAAAATATTGTTCCTAGAGTTGGAATAACTATTACAAATTTCAACATTGTACCAAAAATTGTTTATAACTATGGTGATTGTGAGTTTGTTATATCGATAATTGAATCAAGTGTCATCGAGACAATGTTTCCAACCTATAAATAATAGAATTTCATACTAGAAACAATAATCAAGCAATTTGCAAGTAATACATACATGTATCCAATCATCATTGTTGGAGATGTCGTCACCCTCACTAGGAAATTTGGATCATAGTAGATTTTGCATATAAAACATGGAAACATAGAGGATGACAAAGAAACAATATGTTTTTCCATTGTCAATTGTTTATTTTTTATATGCTAATATATCTTAGGTGAAGCTATATGAAAAAATACATTCTTTTATGTATCAACTGCAGTTGTTCGATACATATGGACATTTCTTTGCTCCATTGGAACAACAATTAGAAACATGGAAATTTCCCATTTTTCTATTTGAAAATATAACCAAGAGGAGAGATGTAAAAGAAAAGGTGTTTCACACAACACAGTCAAAATTTATAACAGGATTCACAACAGAAGCAGTCAAAGGTGTGAAAAACACTAACTGGGTCGACAAATGTTGTAAGTATAGATTAACAACTCTCTCTACAAATATCCTGTACAAGAATATTTGAAAACATATATATATCCTAAATGATTAAGCTTTGCTTTGTATAAACATGTTGAAGGTACAATGTTAGCAACAAATGCATATTCAAATCCATTTGAACCTATCTGTGCAATTTGTAATTCTCCTACAGGTGCATCTGCTTTGATAAAAAAAATGCAATGTTTGACTATGTAAGATGTAATCAAAGATTCCCTTTTATATATAAACATTTGTTGAGTATTTTTATATGTACAATCGACAAAAATAAAGTGAAATGCACTTCTAGGGAACCTATACTACATGAACTACGTCTTGGCTTGGCAGAAATGCAATATGAAATATATTTTCAAACAAAACCCAAAACTATTTTTATGTTGTGCAATTTTTGAGTACATGGGAAATTTGCATTAAATGAAGATAGTGTTGTGCTACATGTGGGATAGAGATTGAATGAATACAATGTCATCATGCATGTGCGATGAGTTCTATCTATTCCTTTTCGACTTCTTTGTACATATATTGTAACTATAGTCTAGTTATTATTTTTTATATTGATGAAAATGATGATGCGTGATATGTTCTTACTAAACACGGTTAGCATTACAATGTCGTTGAATTGCATTTTTTTCAATTCAATTATGTCAAAATTTTAATGGACATTGGACTAGATGTTTATATGTTATTGGTCATGTTACATTACAACATTGATATATTGTTACTAGAGCTAGATTTCTATTGGAACAAGTTTTGCTATTTGATGCTTCTAGAATTGTCGTTTCTATGGAATTTGTAAGCCAACCTTGATATCTTTAGCAAATTTGATGTTGTTTTCAAATTCCGTATGCATCTTTGCTGACAATGTTAGAAATTGTTGCCAAAAACAATTACTCACTATCGTTGGACAAGAAACCACAACTACATATGTCCTGCTTTCATATATTCATGTGCATCTATATATTGCCCCACTTGTTTGAATAGAGTTTTTGAAATTTTCATCTGGTCCAAGTAAGAATAGAACATGTAATAAAGGTTTTGCATAAAAATGAACTTAGGCATTTTGATGCTTGTTTATTGATTATGGCATAACATGGAATGATAAATGTAGTTTCTATTGATTTAATTAAGTTGACATGACTGAATTTTATTTCTATTTCTATGGTATCTATGATAAATGTCTCGTAAATAAATACTAACAATAATGTTCTAATTGGAATATATAGAATCAAATTCAATCAAACTTTAATAAAAAGCACCATGTTTTATTGATGCACTAAGTCATATATTTCTCTTATTCTGGTGCATATTGTGTACGAATGGTTGCACAAAATTGAAAAGGATGGGTGTAATACCCACATTTCCCCCATCTTGTAAATATAACTATAAATTTCCAAAAGACTATGGGGAGACTGAATATGTGTGGATGTTGGAATTGATGAACCTTTTTGTTATAAAATGTAATGTATGTATTTATGTTACTAAATAAAATGGAGAGTGTTGCATAACTACTGAAGGGGTTTTCCAAGGCAGATCATGATGCATGAGAGAGATAGTGAGGGGAACCAACAATGGTTGAGATGACCCCCACTAGAACAATACTTTACTGTTTTTAAATTAATCAGACTAGAACATTCCTTTGACCCAAAAAAATAAATTACCAGTCAGGCTGGTAGTTGGAAAGTTATCCTCAAGAGTCAATGAGGAGATGGGCATAGTACACATCTAAAACATTTCCTGACATGACCATGAAATGGGGATTCATACCCACACAATATTGCAGAGGAAGGAAAGAAAAGAAGGGAATTTGTGGGCAGAGAGGAATGTGCGAAGAAGATGAGTTGGGTGACTATTTTTTGAAGGGGAGAGTATGTGCATCTCTCTGGTTCAAGAGAGAATTGAAAAACGAGTTTGTTCTCGATAAAGGAATTGGCTAGGTAGCATATTCAGTCCAAGATGATAAACGAGGTTGAAAGGAGATGACTAACTGAGGAAGCACTCATTGCAGACCCCCTTGCTTGGTAGAGAGAGAAATGATATGCTAAATTCCTGTGGGAAGAGGAAAGTGAGTCTTCATCCCTAGCTATTGTTGAACAATAAGGAAGAGTCTCTCTCAGAGAATCATAATCTAGTTAGGGGGTGGTCAATGGTAAATCCATCTAGGAGTTTTTGTGACTATGGTTGGGTGGAAAAGGGCACCCCTCTCAACAGTTTCTTCATTATCTCATTTCTTGATAAGTATTCTTATACCTTATGCACTATAATTGAAATGAGTGGTTAGATGTTTGTGTCTATGAATACAATTTTCATTGTTTGATAATATTAGAAATGCTTGTTGTTCTTTAGTAAACCCCTTCATTTGAATGGTTTATGTTTTCCTCTGATTAGCAGTGGGAGAACTATTAGACATGGGCCTTCAAATGAATTTAGGAATAAGTTTACGGTTTCAATGTTGGTTGGAAAATCATTAAGGGATTTTCCCAAGGATTAATTTTGTAATGTAAGAGTCGAGGAAGACTTCACTAGAACACTTAATTCCTATCGACCCCTTAAATTTACCTTCGTAGGTTACTAAATTCGATCTTTATGGAGGGAGGGCGCCTCCTTCAAACCATTCATCTATGTGATTGAGAGCTAATTCCCATGGCCCAAACCAAATCACAGCTAAGAGTTGAGCGTACATATTGGAACTTGTCAGGGAATCCATATGACCAGGACCTTGGAACCCTTTTCCAGGTCTGAAAAGAGCTAAGTTATCTTAGCTTCATAACTTCAGGAGTCTGGAGCTCTGGGATGCTATGACTTTACAAAATTCAAAACCAACCGAAGAAAACCTTCTGGTACAGTTACCAACGAGGTTGACCGACATTTTGCGGTTTACTTATCTATGACCGTGGGACCTGTCCCACCGTTAAACCCTAATCCACATCCCGATCGTGAAGTGACGAGAACCATAGATCTAAGGATGCTTTGATATCTACCCTAACCATTGGATCTAAGTCATGGTCAATCCAGAGATGACCACTTCGGGAGAACGAGAGTGTTAAATGAGAGAAACCACTGAATGCCGAAGTCATGAAGTGACGAGGATCATTGATCTGAGGATACTTCGAGACCTCTCCTAACCGTTGGATCTAGATCGTGGTCATCCCGGTGTTGACCACTTCGGGAGTAAAAGGGAAACTAGACATCATAAACCCTGAATGCAAAAGTTGTGAATCGACGGAGGCCGTAAATCTATGGATCTACATGGACCTATCTCAAACGTGGGATAGAATCGGTATTGGGAGGTTTCTGGTGGGATTTCGGGCTTCAAAGCTCAGGGAACTTTCATAGGTAGGAGAGGCTAGAGAATCCCAGATATTTTCAGTTCAAAGCGACGTGGAACGCTAATGTCAACATAGACCCATGTTCGACATGCCACGTGTCAACTTGATTTGTGCCTTTTACACACCTTATATTCCAATTGGAACGTGACACATGCCACCCATTGATGGGGCCACATGTCATCGTTGCCCCTTTCTATGTGTCAACCCCCCTTGCGCATACTTGCTTGGCCTAATAGCTAGTGGATTACCTGGGACACTGGGAGTTCGGGGAACTTGGGATGTTGGAACATTGGGGTTAATCGAACAAAGGCTCGGACCTACCTGTCCCTAGCTCTGCATTTAACATGCCACCATGTGTAAGTGTGGACCCTTCAGGAGTCCAAGGTTTCAGAACTCTGGAGGTTTGGGGTGGTGTATTGGATAAGTCGAAAAGGTCGATGGCCAGAGCCACATGGCAATATTTTGAGGTTTTGGGACTTTGGAAGATATACGAGTAGAGAAAATAGTGTTCAATGTCAGAGAACCAAAGCATCAAATGTTGAAATCCCTTAAGGCTATGCGTAGAACGAATGGTGAATCTCATCCATTAGAATTAACAGTGGATTGATCTCCACCATAGATGCAGGAGTGTTAGGGAACTCTGATGCTTCGAGACTTCGAGAATGTTTCAGACATGAACAAGAAGGATGAGGGGCTGAAGGCCCAATAATCATGAAGGCACGTGGAACATTCCCTGTAACCACCCTTCCAATGGCCATGTCATTTCTAAAGGATGACAACCTTGGTCAAGTCCATTCCAGGTGGAATGGTACGAATGAGGTGAACCCACGCGGGTACCACATAACCTTTGACCAATGATGCTCGAAGAGCTTTAGAAGGGCATAACTTTCAATCTAGAGCTCAAATTTGAGCATGGTAATAGTCATTGGAAATCTTTTGATGAGAAGAAGATTATGGATATCTCAGGAAGAGGATTCGATATGATTGAGAAAATTGAAATTCTTATGCCCCATCCTTCAAAAGGATACCTAAGGGGTTGGGTGTGTTACAAAGTGGTTTCAAAGTGGGAAAAAACACTTGGCATGCTTGGGATCATGAACGAGTCACATACAAATATTATTAGAGAAATTTTAAGGGGTAACACCCTATCTTACCCCATTCATAAGAAACTTATCCAAACCATTGTTGAAGAGAGGAATGAAACTTTATGTTTTTGTTATATGTTTTGAAAATATGAACTATGTGTTGCTAGTGTTCCAAATAAATAAGTTGACTTCACCTTACAAATTGGATGTGTTGTTCATAAAGTAGTATATAATTAACTAACATGAAAAAATTTATTGTCACTCAAGAAGTCAGTGGACAACAAAAAAACTACAACGTAAAGTATGGTGACACACCATGAGTTGGGGGAAATCTTCCACAATAGAGAAGAGGAATCTAATGAGAGGAGGGTGGTTGAAACCCCTCCAAATTTGGATGAAACCATAAGAAGCCTCATGGTGGAATTATAGAGTTGTAAGGCTAACAATGAAAGGTTAATAAAAGAACATGAAAAAAAAACTGAAATTAACGAAGTCCCACTGCAAAGTCTATCAGATATACAAAGATAGTTGTAACATGGACTAACATCCAATCATGTGGACATACATCATACTAAGAAAAATCAAAGTCCACCTGAGATACAAAAGCATGGTCCTAAAAGTTTCCACACAAGGAGGAGCACTTCAAAGTAGGACCAACATGGAGCCAAGAGACACTCAACAGAAGAATCCTCTAGTGAGGAAACTGGCAACTCCAAGGAATATTCTATTAGCAAGACTAGTTCACATTCCTAGAGGAGAAGAAAGAAGAGGAAACATTCCAAGAGCCATGAACTTGAAGAGTTTAAGAAAGCAAAACCACCCACTTTCGATGGAGAAATTAAAAAGGGGGAAGAAGAAGAAGTTTGGCTACTTGACTTGAAGAAGTACTTCAGAGTCCATGACTACTCTGAAAACTTAAAGGACTGAATAGCCATTTTCAAGTTGAATGGAAAGTCCTCCATTTGGTGGGAGGACCTTAGGAATATGAAAGGAATCCATGATAAGGAATTTTCATGGAAACAATTTAAGAAATACTTCAAGAAGAAGTATCTTTCGGAAAAATACTTTGATGGGAAGACCAAGGAGTTCTATGAACTCAAGTTAGGAAAACTAACAATAGATGAATATATCAAAAAATTTCTTGAGTTGATAAGGTATGTGCCCTACATAAATGATGAAAAGGTAAAGATGCAACGATTTATTAGTGGATTGCCTCAGTCCTTCCGGGACAGAATTGAATTTGATGAACCAAAGACTTTAGAAGATACTATATGGAAGGCAAGGTACTGCTATGAGAAATTCAAGAATAAGGAAGAACCTCACCGGGTTTGGAAGAAGGAAATTAATTTGGGATTCAATAAGAAGGGTTTTAAATCCTCAAGATTTGAGAATCATGGGAAAATTTCTAAGATGAGCCTTCCTACTAAAAGTTTATATCAACAGAATTTTCCATCTCAGAGTGGTAATAAACCCTTTGGAGAAGCCATAGGTAAGACTGATAATACCAAGAGAGAACCCTTGAAATGTTTGGGTTGTGGAGAAGAAAATTTGTTGAGGGGCTTACCATAGAGGAAATATGACAATAGGAGGGTCTACAACATCCATGAGGATACCACAGTCAATGATATCCCTAGGATCATGCCACAAATTTATGAAACCTTGGATAATAGACAATTTTACCACCAAGCTTAAGTGGTGGAGATGGAAGGTATGATTTCCAACCATCTAGTTTCCATTTTAATTGGCCCTGGTTATAATATGAGTTATGTTTCCCCTCAAACTATTGATAAATGTAAATTGAAGGAAGTAAAACATGCTAAATCATGGTTGGTACAACTAGCCACTGGAACCAAAATAAAGGTAACATAGTTCATACCAGCATGCCAATTCATTATGAATGGATTACCCAACCAAGGAACCCTAAACATGCTCCCTTTAGGATCTTATGACCTGCTGATTGGCATGGACTGGTTGGATGCCTATAAAACCAAGTTGGATTGTTACGATAAAACTTTGGAGTGTGAAGATGAATAAGGGAGAAAAATAAACCTACAAGGAATTCAAAATCATGTCTCAGTGAGACAAATATCATCCCTTCAAGTGAAGAAATATTGCAGAAAATGATGTACTTTATATGCAATACAAGTGTTGAAATCTTTTGGGAACAAAAACCAATCCTAGAGGACCATCCCATATTAAGAGAGTATAAATATGTGTTTCCAGAAGAGGTACTAGGTCTACCTCCAAGAAGAGATATTGAATTTTCAATAGAACTTGTACCAAGAGTGGTGCCAGTGTCTAGAGCACCCCATAGAATGAGTACACCAGAGCTATTTGAGCTCAAACTACAACTAAAGGAAACGTTGGAAAAAGGTTACATTCATCCTAGTGTGTCTCCTTGGGGAGCACCAGCTTTGTTTGTGAAAAATAAGGATGACACACTCAGGTTGTGCATATACTATAGACAACTCAATAAGATGACCATTAAGAATAAGTATCCCTTGCCAAGGATCGATGACTTGTTTGACCAATTAAGGGGTGATAAAATTTTCTCCAATATTGAATTGAGGTCTAGATACCATCAATTCCGAATTAAGGATGAAGACATCCACAAAACAATCTTTAGGACAAGATACGGGCACTATGAATTTATGGTGGTTCCATTTCGGCTTACTAATGCACCAACCAATTTTATGTCCTTAATGAATAATATACTCAGTAAGTTCTTGGATAGATTTGTGTTGGTTTTAATTTATAATATCCTAATATATTCTAAGGGTAGGGAAGATCATGAAGAACATATCAAATTATTGCTTCAAGTGCTAAGAGAACATTAGCTCTATGCTAAGTTTAGTAAGTGTGACTTTTTCCAAAAACAAGTCCATTGCTTAGGCCATGATATTTATGAAGAAGGAATGGCAGTTGATCCTGACAAGATCAAATCCATTATGGATTGGCCTACCACAAATCATGTATCTAATATCTTATCCTTTATGGGCCTAGAAGGATACTATAGAAGGTTCATAAAGGGATTTTCCAAGATCAGTTTCCCAATCACCTCCCTTAAGAAAAAGGGAGCTAAATTCATTTGGACATCAGAATGTGAAGAGATATTCGAACAACTAAAACATCTTCTAACCAATGCACCTGTGTTGAAGATTGCAGACCCAAACAAGGAATTCCTTGTGTGTACATATTCTTGCAAGGAAGGGCTCGGAGGAGTCCTTATGCAAGAAGGACATGTTATTTTCTACGAATTCAGAAAGTTGAATGAGCATGAAATCAATTATGTGACCCACGATTTGGAATTGTCTTCCATAGTACATGATTTAGAAATGTGGATGCATTACCTCCTAGGTAGAATATTTGTGCTTATGACAGACCATAGTGGGTTGAGATATTTTTTTGATCAACCAAAACTCAATGCTAGACAAGCTAGATGGATGGCTCTCCTTAGTGAGTTTGATTTTGAAATCAAACATATCAAAGGAAAAGAAAATAGGGTGGTTGTTTCCCTTTGTATAAGTATGAAAGTGATTCACTTGGTAGGTGTAGGCACCTATGAATCATATGTCAAGGAGAGAGTCAAAAGTGCACAAGAAACAGATGCATTTTTCAAGAATGTGAAATCATACTTAAAGCAACAACCCACAAGGATTAAGTAGGAGGGTTATCAATTGTTGAATCATGGCCTGCTAACTTACAAAGGTAGGTTGTATATTCCAAATTGTGATGACTTGAAGAGGTTCATAATGGATGAACTACACAAAATACCATATATCGATCATCTTGGTTATCATAAAATGATCACAGCCACTATGAAACTATTTTATTGGCCTGGACTGAAAAAGGACATAGTTGATTACTTAGCTAAATGTCTAGAATGTTAGCAGTTTATGGCAGAGCACCGACATCAATAAGGGATGTTACAACCCCTACCAATCCCAGAATGGAAATGGGAAACCATCTCCATGGATTTCATCACAGGGTTACAAAAATAAACCAAACAGAATGATGCCATTATGGTAGTTGTGGAAAAACTGAGCAAGTCTTCTCACTTTATTCCCGTCAAATCAACTTGCAAGGAAATAGATATTTCCATTATTTTCATGAAAGAAATATCTAGACTGCATGACATGCCTAAGGAAATCATATCCGACAGAGATAAAAAATTTACTTCAAACTTTTGGAAATCTTTGTTTGTTGGTTTTGAAACTAAATTGCTATTTAGTACATCCTATCACCCTCAAACTAATGGGTAGACAAAGAGGGTAAGACAAGTGTTAGAGGACATGTTAAGGATGCATGTAATGCATCAACCGAAGAAGTGGGAAGACTACCTACCACTAGTAGAGTTTTCTTATAACAATGGCTTTCAAGAGTCATTGAAGATGATCCCTTTTGGGGCCCTCTATGGTAGACAATGCAATATTCCAATCAGCTGGAATAACCTAGTAGACAAAATTACAATCTGGCCAGATATGCTAAAGGAAATGGAACAACAACTAGTTCAGATAAAAAAAAAATGTGAAAATAGCTCAGGATAGACAGAAAAGCTATGCAGACAGAAAAATGACTCCTAGAGAGTTCAAAGCAGGGGATCATGTGTATCTCCAAGTTAGGCCCAAAAAAAGTTCCTTGAGAATGGGACCTTGTGTCAAGCTGGCACCATGGTATTGTGGACCCTTTGAAATTTTGGATAGAGTGGGACCTATAGCATATAGACTATCACTTCCTCCCACAGTGAAGGAACATAATTTTTTCCATGTTTCGTTACTAAAGCAATATGTACATGATTCTAATCATATAATTGATTGGTCTATGATTCAAGTGGAACCAGAGGGAGAATTCCTACTAGAGACACAATGAATAATAGACAGGAAGGAAATCCCACTCAGGAAAAAACCATTGCACAGGTCAAAGTGTAGTGAAAAGACTTTGGTCCAAATGAAGCTACATGGGAAATAGAGGATGCCATGAAACATGCATACCCATTTTTGTTTACTTCTTTATATACAAAGCCCATCGGCAGGTACAACATCGAGGAAAATGTTCCTTTAAGGGGGAATGGATTGTAATACCCCTTTTTCCCCTAGATTGTAAATATAACTATAAATTTCCAAAAGACTATGGGCATACTGAATATGTGTGGATGTTGGAATTGATGAACCTTTTTTTTTTATAAAAGGTAATGTACATATTTTTGTTACTAAATAAAATGGAAAATGTTGCATAACTGTTGAAGGGGTTTGCCAAGGTAGATCATGATGCATGAGAGATATGGTGAGGGGAACCAACAATGGTTGATATTACCCACACCAGAACAGTACTTTAGTGGATTTAAATTAATCAGACCAGAACAGTCCTATTACCCAGAAAAATAACTTACCAGTCAGGATGGTAGTTGGGAAGCCTTCCTCAAGAGTCAATGAGGAGATGGGCATAGTACCCATATGAAAAACTTCCTGGCCTCACCATGAAATGGGGATTCAGAACCACACAATCTTGCAGAGGAAGGAAATAAAATAAGGGAATTTGTGGGCAGAGAGGAAGATGCGAAGAAGATGAGTCGGGTGACCATTTTTTGAAGGGGAGAGCATGTGCAACTCTCTAGTTCAAAAGAGAACTGAAAAATGATTTTGTTCTAGGTACAAGAATTGGATGGCTAGTGTATTCAGTCCAAGATGATAAACGATGTTGCAATGAGATAAGTGTCTGCGAAATCACTCATTGCAAACCCCCTTTCTTGGTAGAGAGAGAAATGATATGCTAAATTTCCATGGGAAGAAGAGAGCAATTCTTCATCCCTGGTTGTTGTTGAACAAGAAGGAAGAGTATCTCTCAGAGTATCATGATCTAGTTAGGGGGTGGCCAACGGTAAATCTGTCCAGGAGTTGTTTTTCCTACGATTG
Organism: Picea engelmannii; assembly: GCA_009831015.1. Classification (NCBI taxonomy): domain Eukaryota; kingdom Viridiplantae; phylum Streptophyta; class Pinopsida; order Pinales; family Pinaceae; genus Picea; species Picea engelmannii. The sequence goes on along the minus strand of ML787924.1, from coordinate 23,494 downwards.
GGTGGAAAAGAGAACCCATCTCATTAGTTTCTTCACTATTTGGTTTCTTTATAAGTATTCGTATACCCTGTGTGCTAGAATTGAAATGAGTGGTTAGATGTATGTGTCTATGACTAAAATTTTAATAGTTTGATTAATATTAAAAATGATTATTGTTCTTCTGTGAACCCCTGCATTTGAATGGTTTATGTTTTCCTCTGCTTAGCAATGGGAGAAATATTAGACATGGACCTTCAAATGAATTTAGGAATAACTTTACGGTTTCTGTGCTAGTTGGAAAATCCTTAAGGGAATTTTCCCAAGGATTGATTTTGTAATGTAAGAGTCGGGACAGACTTCACTGGAACACTTTAGTCCTGTCGAACCCTCAAATTTACCTTTGTAGGTTACTAAATTTGAGCTCTATGGAGGGAGGGCGCCTCCTTCAAACCATTTGTCTGTGTGACCGAGGGCTCATGCCCATGACCCTAACCAAATAACGGCTAAGAGTTGAGCGTACATCCTGAAACTTGTCAAGGAATCCATATGACCAGGACCTTGGAACCCTTCACTAGGTCTGAAAGGAGATAAGCTATCTTGGCTTTGGAAATTCGGGAGCTTCAAAGCTCCAGGATGTTATGACTTTATAACATTCAAAACCAAATGAAGGAAACCTGTTGGTACGGTTACCAATGATGTTGACCAAAATCAATTTTTTTCCTTAATTATGACCATGGGATATGTCCCACCATTAAACCTTGATCCATGTCATGGTCACAAAGTGATGAGAAACATAGATCCGAGGATGCTTCGAGATCTCCCCTGACCGTTGGATCTAAGTCGTGGTCAATCTGTCGTTGACCACTTCGGGAGAACGAGAGTGTTAAACGGGAGAAACCCTTGAATTGAAAAGTCGCAAAGCAATGAGTACCATCGATTTGAGGATTCTTTGGGACCCCTCCTAACCATTGGATCTAGACCATGTTCAACCCAGCGTTGACCACTCCAGGATTAAAAGGGAAACTAGATAGTCTAAACCTCGAATGTTGAAGTTGTGAAGCAACGAAGGTCATAAATCTATGGATCTACATGGACCTATCTCAACTGTGGGATAAAAGGGGTATTGGGAGGTTGTTGGAGGGACTTCAGGCTTCGCAGCTCTGGACAATTTTGCAAGTAGGAGAGGATAGACAATCTAGGAGGTTGTTAGTTCAGAGCGACGTGGCATGTTGTCACATAGGGTGACATGGACCCATGTTTGACATGCAACGTGTCAACTTGATTCATGTTTTTTACATACCTTATCTGCCAATTGGAATGTGACATGTGTCACCCATTAATGGGGCCACATATCATCTCTGCCCCTTTTCGCGTGTCAATCCCCCTGGCGCATGATCAATTGGCCTAATAGCTGGTGGAGTACCCAAGACATTGGGAGTTTGGGACTTTGGGGAACTTGGGATGTTGGAACCCTCAGGTTAATTGGTTAAAGGCACAAACCTACCTGTCCCTGCCTCTGCATTTAATGCTCCACCATGTGTAAGTGTGGACCCTTCGAGAGTCCGGGGTTTCTAAACTTCAGAGGTTTGGGGTGGTGTAATGGATAAGTAGAAATGGTCAAAGGTTGGATCCACATGGAAGGATTCCAGGTTTTCGGGACTCCAAAGGATATGCGAGTAGAGAAAATGGTGTTTAGTGCCAAAGCGCCAAACACTGAAATCCCTTAAGCCTATGCATTGAATGAAGGGTGAATCTCAGTTGTTGGAATTAACAGTGGATTGATATCCACCATAGATGCAGGAGTGATAGGGAACTCCAAAAATTTGGGACTCCGGGAATGTTTCAAATATGAATAGGAAGGACGAGGGGTCGAAGGCCCAGTAATCACGAAGGAACGAGGAACATTCCCTGTAACCACCCCTCCAACGGCCATGTCATCGCTAAAGGATGAAAACCTTGGTTAAGTCCATGCCAGGTGGAATGGTACGAATGAGATGAACCCACGCGAGTGCCACATATCCTTTGACCAATGATGCCTGAAGATCTTTGGAAGGGCATAAATTTCAATCCAGAGCTCAGATTTGATCATGGTAACAATCCTTGGAAAGATATTGAAGAGAAGAAGATGATGGAGATCTCTGGAAGAGGATTAGAAATGATTGAGAAAAGATAAATTCTTATTCCCCATCCCTCAAAAGGATACCTAAGGGCTTGGGTGTGTTACAACATGTCACGTTTTTTGCATATGGCCATACTCATATGTAATTTAAATAGGAAACAAAAAACTTGGTGAATTGCAGAGGTTTTGACTAAAATTATTGTATGGCATAAATTGTCCACAAGTTTTCCGCTTGAATTCAATGATTGCAAATTTGAAAAAATTGTAGGAGTATTCAATACTTATTAACCCAATTCTTTATGAAGACAATATTTATGTTTCTAAATTATTTTTCCCATGGACTTCGACCAATCGTTTTTCTTCTACTATTCCAATGCATTGTAAACCATTGAACTTGTAATAAGATAAGTGTCATAGTTGATTAGTTTTCCAGACTATCTATTTCATCTCATTACATAGAAAAAAGAGTTATCACAATGTCCCTTCTAGGATCTCAAAATAGTCAATTTATATTTCTATATGGACTCTAGTAACTTGTATGCAATGACCACTCAAATAGAACTTAAAATAGATAACAACCATAATAATGTCTCTTGGTCTGTATTACGATGAATCCTAAATGTACATATACATTTAATCAATTAAAATACAACTTCCACTCAGTTCAGTGGATTGAAAATAGATGTAATTTTTCAAGTATCCAAAGTATTAGGAGTGTAGAAGTGTGGGAGTCTGGGATTGTAGTGCAATGACTTGTTTGATTTCTCTGCACAGTTCTTGAAAAATAGAATAAATGTCCTCTTTGCAGGGATACACATCTTTAAAATGTGAGAGTGATGAAGATATAGTTGTACAAAATATATAAGTGCATGAGCGTGCATATGTGCATTCTACATAGATAAGTGGGAAATAGATCATAATATTGCAATTGATTGAGACATATGTGTAGATTGCACTAGTGTTAATGATCCGAAAAGATCTTTTACACGACTATGGTTGACTTATTATGCATGTGTTCTTTAACCAATTAAGGAATCTTAATTAAAGATTAAGAAGATATGAGAAGGTATCACAACACATAATCATGTACATAACTGAAATGAAGCAATAAACAACAACAAACCATAACACCAATGTTGTAATGGAGTTCGACAATCTTGCCTATGTCTCTGGGCCTTTGTCTTAGTGGGTGAGTCTTATTTATTTCTATTTAAAGCTCAATAAGTACATCACAGCAGTGCCAAAAGGCTACAATACTGATCTATTACTGTTCTCTAATATCTCTAGAACCCAAAAGAAGAAACGACACTCAAATCGGATAACCGGAGCTCCCAGAAATGGCCCGCAAAGGTGTGTTCCTCAACAACTTCCCTGCATAAAATTGGCTTTGGCTTGGCTTTCCTTCAACATAAATATACTTTGAATGTCCACCTTTGGCTTCAAAAAGTCCTGGTTTATATATATATGGGGTTGGTAACCATCTCCCAACTTCCCCCCAAGATTTGGCCTCAAAAAGAGCCCAATATCCCCCAAAAATGGGCAAAAATCTCCATTAACAGGCATAAAATCAATAAAAATCCACTATAATATGGTAAAAACCCACTTCTCCAATAATAATTAAAAAATAGACCCTAGGGATGGGCATGTGCTCAATATTAATGTCATATGGAAAGTTAGGTGTCCAAGCACCAAGCCAAAGGGCTGTGCACTCGCCCCTTTTCTGAAAATATAGGTCACTTGTTGCAATGGCATAGGACCGCACCCCTTGGGGTACGCCTTACATGTGGTTCCAATCCCTGCCTTGTTTAGTGGAAAGGTGCTAACTCTGCGTGCTTTTTGGTTATGCATAGGTGCCCACACCCCTTTGTACTATGGTTATATAGTTTTTTGAATCCGCGGGTTGGGGCTTAGCCCTAGCCCCCTTCCGACCCCACATATATACAATGCATTTTATATATTTTAAAGTGGGTTTCAAAACCCAAACCCATGTGTTGGCGCGTTGGATAATGAACCTTTTCCAAGAAATGCACTCAAGTAATGGGTTCTGGGTTTGAATCCCATGATCCCCAAAAAAATTTAGACTACCATCCACTGACAGGGTGCCACGTGGCCGCCCACATCTGGGCCACGTGGCACCTCTTCATTTGTTGAATATTTCCACTTGTCAACTTCTGAGTGGTTCTATCCTATGCCCAGTCAAACTGCTACTATGCTGCCACATGTCTCAATGCTACTTCAGCATGATGATGTCATACTGATGTCAGCATTGGCTTTTTTTTTTCTTGTTGACTTTTTACCTATTTGGGAAAACAATTAGAGTGCGATAAATCTCGCATACAATGTCCATTTGAGAAAGTAAAAATATGGTCGGAATCAATGCGACGAGACAGTCACAATGGAATTGGTTTCATTCAATTTCGAGAACTTTCAAATTTGAGCCTCTTCTGGACCAAGGAAGCCTCCTGGATCCGATTCTAGATCATACCTCCCCACTAAAGGACCTTTTGGTCCCCAAAAGGTTGTTGACCAATCAACAAGTTCGGTATAGGCCACCCAGCTTGTCCTCTATCTCTAAACTTTGTCCCGTGCACCTGTCTCATCAAGATCAACTATAACACAATCATGACAACTGACAGCGTATTGTTAGCCATTTGAACTCTGTCACATTTTACTAAAGTCATTATCATCCATGTAGATAACATTATTAATGATAGTATCAAAAACATGACTACAAATGAGCTGATATACTTATAATATTTGATTGACATGAGCTTATCTTGAAGCAAACATTGATTGATTTTCCATTCTACAATCATCTCTTATTCTTGCTTAAGATCTATTACTTTATTTGAAACAATTATTGTTTTGTTGCTTGCTTGAACTTCCTTCTTTAATTGTTCCATAGTTTGAAGTGTTTTATTTTACTTAAAATGATGAGCATGAACCATATAATCTTGACCTTCTTTGGTTAATTGATATTGATTCTTTGTCCTGTAGAATATTGCCTTACGCTCATATATGCATGGACTAACTAAGACCATTCCACATTCTCTTAATGGCACTACATCACATGTTACCTCGTCCACATACTTAGATGAAATTACAAATTTGATTGTGCACTGCTTTGTTATGTGCATTTGATTATGATTGTTTATCCATTTAAGTGTGTAAGGCTTATGATGTACTTGTGTTTTTAACCCCAATTGCTTAACCAATTCTTCTGAGATTAGATTAGATTGAGATCCACTGTCGATTAATGTGTCTATCTTAGTTTTTCACATGATTACCCTTACATGAAACAATTTACTTCTACAATCAATTCCTTCACCAATTTTACTTGTCATACCAACCAATGAGACCTTTGATTCATCACCTGAATCTAATCCCAAGTCTGTCGGTCGAGTTGTCGATGCAACTGTTTTCCTCCCCTTCTTTTACATGAACCACTTTGGTCTCTTCTCGAGATGAAACTGCCAACAACGGTCCTCATCATGCCCCTCTTTCTTGCAATTCTTGCAAGAGGGCTTCTCTTCCTTCCTTGCCACTGAACTTGCCTTTTTTCCTATCCACTTCCTCTTGTCCTCTTTCCTTGAAGACGATTCCCCTAATACACCTGCTTTCCCTGGTTCAATGTATGTCACTTGAACAGAAACCTCATCAAGGTTAGTGGATCCAAACATGAATACAATGTTTCTAATATGTGCAGATAAACCTCCTATATACTTCATAAGGGTTTCTTGGGTATGTAAATGGATATCTAACATCAATGCCATTTTTCGAAAGCCATCTGTATACTCTTGCACTGTTTGTCCTTTTCTTAGTTTTAAATATTTCCATTCAATTAATACTTTTTCTTTATAACCCAAAGGATAGAATTTTTTCCAAAGTGTGGAAATGAAACTTTTCCATGATGGAAATACATTACCCACTTGTTGCGTTCCATTTTGCAACTTACTTTTCCACCAGATGAGAGTTGTACCTGCAAGTATCAAAGATGCCAACTTGATTTGTGTGGCCTCATCCTTGATCTGTTGCACACTGCAATAAACCTCCATCTTTATGACCCAATTGTAAAGTCTCTCTGCATTAACTTCACCATCATATATGGGTAACTCAAATTTAACATCAAGTTTTAATAATGGCATTTCATTCTTATGTTTATGAACATGTTTCTTTGCATTGGGTTTAGAACTTGAACTTGAAGAAGAAGGAGGTGATGATGGAGGTGAAGGAGGAATCTGAGGAGGATCCTCTTCCTCTTCACTTTTTCCCTTTGAAGATTCACCCAGATTTGGTTTCTTATGTTCCAAGTAATCCTCGTACAAAACTTTCATCATCTCCAACATGGAAAAGAAATCTTTTTGAAACTCTTTCTCATCTTGAGAAAGTCCCTCTTCCAATGCCATCTTCTCGGTGTGAGAAGCTCTCTTTATCAATCCAATTAATGGATTATCTTCAACAAGCTCACCTTCACCACGTTGTAGCTTTTCCCTAGTTAACATTCAAAACTAAAATCCAAACGTCAACTCGCTCTGATACCACTTGATTTGAAAAGATCTTTTACATGAATATGGTTGAGTTATTATGCATGTGTTCTTTAACTAATTAAGGAAGCTTAATTGAAGATTAAGAATATATGAGAAGTTATCAAAGATACATAATCATGTATAGAACTGAAATGAAGCAATAAAAAACAACAAACCATAACACCAATGTGATAAAGGAGTTTGACAATCTCGCCTACGTCTCTGGGCCTTTGTCTTAGTGGGTGAGTCTTCTTTATTTCTGTTCAAAGCTCAATAAGTACATCACAGCAGTGCCAAAAGGATACAAGAATGATCTATTATTTTTCTCCCAGATCTCTATAACCCAATAGAAGAAATGACACTCAAATCGGATGACCGAAGCTCCCAAAAATGGCCCGCAAAGGTGTGCTCCTCAACAACTTCCCTGCATAAAAATGGCTTTGGCTTGGCTTTTCATCAGCATAAATCTTCTCTGAATGTCATCCTTTGTCCTCAAGAAGTCATGGTTTATATATATATGGGTTTGATAACCATATCCCAACTCCCCCCCAAGATCTAGCCTCAAAAAGAGCCCAATATCCCCCCAAAATGGGCAAAAATCTCCATTAACAGGCATAAAATCAATAAAAATCCACTATAATATGGTAAAAACCCACTTATGAAAAAATAATTCAAAAATAACACCTAGGGTTGGGCGCACGCTCAATATTAAGGTCATATGGCAACTTAGGTGGCCAAGCGCCAGCCCAAAGGGCTGCATGCTGGACCCTTTTATGAAAATATAGGTCACATGTTGCAATGGCATAGGACCATGCCCCTTGGGGTGCGCCTTACCCATGGTTCCAGCCCCTACCTTGTTTAGTGGAAAGGTGCTAACTCTGCACGCTTGTTGGTTATGCATAGGCGCTCGTACCCCTTTGTACTGTGGTCATATAGGTTGTTGAATCTGCGGGCTGGAGCTTAGCCCCAACCCCCTTTCTCCCCCACATATATACTATGCATTTTATATAGTTTAAAGTGGGTTTTAAAACCCAAACCCACGTGTTGGCACGTTCGCTAAAGAACCTTTCCCAACACATGTGCTCGAGTAATGGGTTATGGGTTTGAATCCCATGAGCCCCAAAAAAATTTAGACTGCCATCCAGTGACAAGGTGCCATGTGGCACCTCTTCATTTGTTGAATATTGCCAATTGTCAACTTTTGAGTGGATCTGTCTAGTGCCCAGTCAAACTTCTATTGTGCTTCCACATGTCTCAATGCTACGTCAGCATGATGATGTCATGCTAACATCAGCATTGACTTTTTTTTGCCTATTGACCTATTGACTTTTTACCTGTTTGGGAAAATGGCCAGAGTGTGATAATTCTCACATACAACGTCCATTTGAGAAAGTAAATTATGGACATAATCAATGTGATGAGACAGTCTCAATGGAATTGGTTTCATTCAATTGTGAGAACTTTCATTTCTGAGCCTTTTCTGGACCTAGGAAGCCTCCTGGATCCGATTCTGGATCAGTTGAACATATCAAAATTCCCACTTCAAATATATGAGAATTTTAAAATCCTACATGAAACGTGGAAAAATGCAAGTAAAAACAAATATAATTTGGAGATTTTCGAAGAAAGGAATCATTTTAGTCATCATAGCTCATGTACCCATTACTACAGTACAAATTTCTAAATGAAAATCTTGTGTCAAATTATTCTATCAACCCAATATCTATTTAGAATTCCTTAGTCAAAATCTTTTTTACTTAGCCATTTTTTACGTTGTGTGAAGCCCCTTGCTATGACCATATCTTCACATTCCACCTACCTATATCTTCCACACATCAACACTTTGCATGAGTCTATGCTACACATAGCAACTACTTGGTTCTAATTCTATTTTCAAGCTATGTAAAGACTATTTATACCAATGATCATCCCACACTTAGACACTTTTCATTTGCAATCATTATGTGTAATTTGCATGATAAGGGAGTAATTTGTTGCAAGTTGATTTTCTTATATTTTCCACAAAAAAAGGGTATTCGGGAGCAATGCCAAGTGAATGACTAGCTTTTCTATTTCCTGGTTAACCATTTCTATTTATTGTTCCCCATATTTTGTATCTAACTCAGGCGTGGAAATGAAATTTTAGTAAATAGGCCTACTACAGTTTGTCATAAAGAAATTGGAATTCTTTAATGTATTGTTCATATGTGTTAGAACTAGAATTTTTTCTTATACTTATTTAAGAACAAGCTGAGTACCCATCATAATATAAATGATTTAAAACAGGTTTATACTTGAGTGGATCAGAAAGACTGAGTAAGAAAGGAAGAGGGCAACAGATTCTCTGCAGAGGCATTCCATTGGGCATGGAGTCATAACATCCTACAGATCAAAGGCAATAAAAATGTATACCAAACAAAAGGGCTATATAATTATGAGTAGAAGCATAGAGAATATTACAAAAGGAAGAACACCCATTCTACATAGATCCTTTATGCAAACATATTAAAGATTACTTAAACAACAAACAATGATTTAATGGGAAAGCTACAACAAATCCTCTGTTGTTCATGAATCCACTAGTCAATGGAAACTATGATCCTTAAAACCTGCAATATATTCAAGCAAAAGGATGACAAGAGAAATGGAAAACAAAGAAGACAATCTGATAAAAAAACTCTTATGAATCTTTAATGGAAGAAATTTTGATTACAAACATGCCCTCTGGCTTACAAATGAGCAACTAAACTGCTCCTCCAACTATCTCCTCTCTTAGATCATGAATCCAAGCCTTTCCTGATCAAAATCCCCTTCATATATAGTGAATTATATATATCTACTCTAAGGAGGTAAAAACCAATGAGCTACATAGGATCCTCCTCCATTTAGGAGTCTGTTACAAAAGATTCTAGCAAAAACATAACAAATTATTATTTTTGGGGATCTTGTCTATTGTGATAAATGCCTTTTGAAACAGGTCATGCTGCTTGATATGGTGATAGAACACATGTCCCTCATGTCCAAATACCTCTTAGTAAATCATTCAAACCTTCCTTGACAACTGGTATCCCTCCCATAGCTCGGATTTTTTAGATTGTTAGAGTTCGCAATGCCTTTGACAACATGTGTTGTGAACTTTCCTGTAGGTGTTGATTTCAACTTTTCTCCCAAACATCGAACTAGGTCAAGCAGATTTTTTGTCAGCAATTCCATGATATTATGATTCATTTCCACAACAAATTTCATAAGAAACTAGATCAGAATTTAAAAGTTATGATTAAAAAATGACTATGTTGTGTGTTAATTGGTACAAATTGTCCCAAATTACCAGTTCACAATGCCTTTGACAACACGCGCTGCGAACTTTCCTATAGGTTCCTATTTACCTCCAAAATGATTCGAAGCTTTAAAAAATTTCATAAGAAGATGGGAATAACCTTTCGTATTCTGCTACAAACCTCTTGAAACATGAATTAACCTTGGAGAAATCATATGAAGATGCTAAATTTAGCTCAAGACCCAAAATCATCACTTAATTTGTAATTGTATGCACAACAACAGTTGGAGGATGAACAAGATGCAAGTAGGAGGTGAGAAAATAAGAACATAAATCCCACTTGGATGAGGCTATAGACAGGAATAATTGAAGCAACTTTGTGTAAAACAGAGGGTTTGCAACGCTAGTGGTTAAGTTCGCAACGCCAGTTTGCAGCATGAATTGAACTAGGTTTTTATGAAAAGCTTGCAATATTTTCCATGTTTGAGGAGAAAAATATGAGTTGACAGGTTAAAACCTCAGACCTAGATAAATCTCAATTGAGGAAAGTTTGATCTATCAGAAAACATAGAATTTGCAGCGCCAATTTGCAACACAGAGTAATATAGTGGATAAGGTTATTGTTGCAAGAGGAAACTGTAAATTGCTCTTTTGGTATAACAAACTTGAAAATGACCAAGGTTTAGGATACCAATGCTAACCCCTATTTATTTCATGATGATGAACACTATCATGACACCAAGATGCTTACATGGACTAAGTTCGGAATGTTTTACTCATGAACATTTCATGTGCTAACATTGGCTCCACAAGGGATGGAATGCTCCCTGTGAGATGCCAAGAACATTACAATTCTAGTGCCTTATCCATTGGGATACAAATTCTTGTTGTTGATCTATTGCAAACCAAGAAACTAAAGGAAACAAAAACTGCTCATATGATGAGCTTATTCCCCTACTTCTAACCAGATCTCTGAGATGCTTGATCAGGTGAAATAAACAATCCAATGCATCCATGCAAGAACCTTGTCTACTGATTGAATTCCTTGCATACCCCTTCTTAATGGAAATTCAAATTGAAAATTAAATCCAATCTGAAAACACATCCACTTTGAACAACCAATTCCACTGACTGATTCTAGGTAACTCATAAAGGTCTCTTTCTCTGATATTTCCAATAGAAATGCAAAAGGATATTGAAGAATATGTGTGAATACCACTTGTTGATCGATAAAAATGAAAGGACATCCTGTGTCTATAGTTCCTTCATGTTCACAAGTATAGAGAAACCTACAAACTTCTTTCTTCATTGTATCCTTTTTTTCAAATGTTGATTTTTCTTGTTCTAAATTTTCAAATGCAAGATCATTCTAAAAAAAAATGGAAATAGCCGTATTATTTTCCTTATCATGCATTTCAACATCAATAAAATTCTCCATATAGAGAACCATAGGATCACCAAGAACATGGAAAGGTTGTTGTTGACTTATAATGTTATCATTATGTTCCAAAAAACTTGTGTGATTTTGCAGCTCAACTCTCTCTTCTCTATAAGCAACTTCAATTTTTTCTTTCAAAATATTAAATGAAGAAAAGAATAAGGGCAATGACTTACTTCCAACTAATTCAAAATATTCCCTATGATAGAGGTCATAACTGTCATAAATGGGCTGAATGCTTTCATAAGACTGTTGAAAAGAAACCTTTTCTAAATGAAAGGATATTTTTTGGAAATCAGCCTCATCATAGTTATTGTACTAATCATATACAGGTAAACAAAAGGCTTCTTGAAGATCATAATCAACAAAATTAGAGACAACATATTTTTCCTCAACAGGATGCTCTCCCAACTCCTCCTCATGGCATCCTTCTTGTCCATGTTCACTGTCAGTTATGTCTGCATTACACTCCTCATCCTTAACTTGATCTGAAAATTTTACATAGGCTTTGAGATTGTCCTTAACCTCTTGAGAATCAATGAACATTTGTTGCAAGGTGATAGACCTCCTTTCTAGGAGAAGAAGAGAAAAATATGGATGAAGAGTTGTTACATAACACAATATAGCAACAACTTCAGGAGGTCGGATATCTAAAGTCATGATGCAATAAAATCTATAAAATCTCTTGTTGAAAATAGCAAGAGCTTCATCCTCCTCTCTTTTCAAATCATAAAACTCAACTAAGTACTAGTCAAGATATTTGTTCTCTCCCCGGTACCTTGAAAATGCACCAAATAACTCAACCCATGAACCAATGGAACCAACCTCTAGATTTTTAAACCACAAAGCAACATCTCCAACCAAATATTTGGCAAATAACCTCATAACAACATCCTCATACATGATTTCCAAATTGTCAATGACATTCTGAAAAGCTCCCAAATTCTTCTCAGCTATAATATGATATTCTCCAACAAAAAGAGGCAGATATTCTAAAAACTTGCGAGGGTAAGGATGAAGAGTAGATGACATATTTAAGGGTTTAAACATTTTTTCTCTTTTTCTAGATTGAACATCAATAGGATGGAAGTGAGGTTTAATGGATTGATTTCAAATCCCAGCAATGGTGGTAGAAGACGGTACTATGATCAAAGAAGGTGGTGAATCAATTGTATCATTCACATGGTTACAGAGTTGATCATGTTCAGGAAGGATTTGAATGCAAACATTGTTCTCATCTATTTCAGATGAAGGACTAGGGTCAACATCAACTATGTAAGAAGAATGTATATCATCTTCTTTCAAAGAGGGATATACAATAGTAGGATTATGGTCATCAGAGTAAACAAAGAAGAGGATGATTCTCCTGATATATGAAGGAAAGGACAGGAAATAACTAATAAAAAAGAATATGAACTCTTGAAGAAAACGTATTTCTTGATACCTTGACTTCTTGTGTATTCCTTCCATTTTTTGTTCGATTGCGTTCCTCAGTGGAGTCCTATAAATTGATTTGAATCACCAACAAGTTCTTCAAATGTGTGGAATCGCCATGGTGAAAAATTGCAATATGTTTTTTCACCAGTCCTTTCTCACCATCAAGAACTGGTAGTAATCTATGTCATAAAGCCCAGGGGAGATATTAAACTTCGCCCCTGACAACGACACCAAAAATGTTACCACTAGAAGTTGTTCTTAGACTGCTTTAATAACAATCCCAATGCCCATCAAAATCAAAATAATTTAAAATAGGTTTATACTTGAGTGGATAAAAAATAATAAGTAAGAAAGGGAGAGGGAAACAAATTGTTTGCAAAGGCATTCCATTGGGCATGGAGTCATAACATCCTACAGATCAAAGGAAATCAAAGTGTATATTAGACAAAAGGGCTATATAATGATGAGTAGAATCATAGAGATATGACAAAAGGAAGAACACCCATTGTACAAAGATCCTTTATGCAAACAAATTAAAGATCTCTTAAACAATAAACAATGATTTAATGGGTAAGTTACAACAGATCCTTTGTTGTTCATGAATTCATCAATCGATGGAAGCTATGATCCTCAAAACCTGCAATATATTCAAGAAAGTGTATGACAAGAGAAATGGAAAACAAATAATACAATATGATAAACAAATCTCATGAATCTTTAATGGCATAAATGTTGATTACAAGTAGGCCCTCAGGCTTACAAATGAGCAACTAAACTGCTCCTCCAACTCTCTCCTCTCTTGGATCATGAATCCAACCCTTTCCTTATCAAAATATCCTTAATGTATAGTGAATTATCTCTCTCTAATCTAAGGAGGTAGAAACCAAGGAGCTACATAGGATACTCCTCCATTTAGGAGTTTGTTACAAAATATTCCAACAAAAACATAACAAAATCCTATTTTTTGTGATCTTGTATATTGTTATAAATGCCTTTTGAAACTGGTCATGCTTCGTGATCTGGTGATAGAACACATGTCCCTCATGTCCAAATACCTCCTAGAAAATCATTTGAATCTTCCCTAACATCTAGCATCTCTCCCATAGCTCGGATTTGTCAGACTGTTAGAGTTCACAATGCCTTTGATAGCATGCATTGTGAACTTTCTTATAGGTGATGATTTCAACTTTTCTTCCGAACGATGAACTGGGTCAGACTGATTTTTTGTTAGCAAGTCCATGATATTATGCTTTATATCCAAAAAAAAATTCAGAATAAACCAGATCAAAATTTAAAAGTTAAGATTAAAAAATGACTCTATTGTGTGCTAATTTCTACAAACTGTCCCAAATTACCAGTTCATAACGCTTTTGACAAAATGTGTTGTGAACTTTCCTGTAGGTTTTTGTTTACCTACAAAATGATTCAAAACTTTAAAAAATTCCATAAGAAGATGGGAAAAACCTTCCATAGCCTACTACAAACCTCTTGAAACATGAATTAACCTTGGAGAAATCATATGAAGATGCTAAATTTAG
>ML787923.1:241095-270444 GCA_009831015.1 Picea engelmannii | reverse complement strand
TTGGAGCCTCCTTCCAGTTGCAGCTGGAAAAAAAAGGAAGTTGGTGCTTCTAATGAATGTAATTCTTCAAGAAATATAAGAAAAATCATTCTGTGGTTTTCTCCCGATTTGGGTTTCCACGTAAAACACCGGTGTATTGTGTATGTGTGTGATTGTTTATTTCTTACTACTCATTATTGGATAATAATTCTACATTGATATAACATTTGAAGAAAAAGGATTATAATTATGCTATTATTGATTCACCCCCCCTCTCAGTAATCCAACATTCTGTTGAGGTACAATGGGGATCAAAATCCCTTATCCTTCCTTGCCTAGCCCTTAGGCATCATATCACATTTGCCTCGTGAGCTTTGAACTTATGCCTCTAGTGTGTTTTTCAAAGTCACCAAAGATTTTTCTAGGAAGGATCTTGGAAGGTGAGTTTACCATGATTGTCATGGTCATGGTGTCGGTTTCCACAATGGCAACAGAAGGGGCTTGCTTGGTCTCTTGGAAAAATTCTTGTATCCTCTTCAAGGATTCTTCCTTCGTTGCCAAATCCTAGGATAGTTGAGTAGTCACTTTAGTGAACCTCTCTTCTTTCCAATTATCTAGAAAAGTGAATTTCTCCACCAACTGCAAGAGTTTCAATCTACTCTTTTCTAATTCTTCCCTCATTGTGGTGAAGAGTTTTGGTGCCTGGCGAGATCTTTTTCCAACTCATCCGCTCTCTGCCTCCAATATTGAATTTCCTCTTGAATTTCCCTATTGAATTCTATCAACTCTTTTAGCTTCTCCCTCTTCAAGGATTTTCCCATGGTAGCTACTTCAAGGTATCCGATGAACTGGCTCTAATACCAGATGATTAGTAAATGGTGGGATTATAGCCTATCCATTTCACTAACACACGGTCCTCAACAATACATGAGTAAACCTAGATGGAAATCTTGAGAGATGGATTCTTAGTTCACTTACGCAGAGTAGCTACTTCAATTCACCTATCAATGAAAATGAAATACACTGCTCTTTCTAACTAGCATATATCTATATAGATTCTATAACTCACGAGCCAATAGACAGATAAAGCAACCATTAGATAAGTCAACCAAAGGAAGACTAAGTCGACTAGATGAGTGCCCAGTTGACCAACCAATAACCAAGTCAACTAGGGAATACTAATTCGATTAGCTAAGTGCCTAGTAGACCAAGCGAAAATGGAGTCAACCAAAGAGTAATTCCAATCGAACCAGCAGGTGAAATCGATTAAGTAACAGAGGGAAAACATTTAGGGTGTGGAAAAAGTCGACTAACAGTAAATTAAGTTGACCAAATATTTGTACGATGTGTGAGTGGGTTGTATGATGCATGGGTGGTGGAATGACTTAGTAGTATTAATTTTCAATTCTAAGAGGCCATATGATGCAAAAGGGAGATCGTTCAACGCTCAAGTAGGTGCAAAATGATCATACAATGATGAAATTGTACCCAAAATATGTATGTCCATGGAAAGGTGCAATGATAAAATGAAAAATGAAATTCCACATTAGATAAACATAAATGTAAAAATGATTTTCTATGGGAGAGTTGCCAACAAGCTATGGGGATCAAAACAAAGAGTTGTGGTGTGTGTGTTAATCATTCATTCAATGGAAATATGTGGCATTTCCCCTATGTTAAGTATTGTGTGTGAAACTATAAATAATACACACCAAAATGAAAACAATGCACTCATAATCCCATGATAGACAATGATTTCCCTTAGAAACTCAAATGGAAAAATTAGGTTCAATGGGGATTTATTATGCTCAAGAGATAATTACAGAGGGGAGAGATATACACAGATTTTGTGTATTTCTACTCACTGATAATGCAAATTTAAGACGATCATGGCTCGAAGACACCTTCGCTCATCATGGACAAGCTCCTTGACTCCTTCGTCCTTTGATATTCAAGCAAGTTTCCCTCTTTGAGATCTCATTTATTTTATTGCCCTTCCTAGTTCTCCATGCAGCTCCCCCTTGTTTCCTCTCTTGAGAACAACCTTCATATTTTTAATGGGTTGCCTTTGGAAGGCCAACCATGACAATGGTTTATTTCCACTTCCAACTTTGTCAAAAAAGACAAAGTTAAAAAAAAAAATCAATAGGTTTAAAGAGGATCCAATTTGTATCATGAAATCCAAACAACAATTTATTCACAATAGACACTAAGATTTTATCCTAGAAACCCAAATGGGAAAACCAACTTCAAATAGTTGCTTATTTCTCATTTCGACAATTTCTGGTTACAATGTAACTCATGGCTCTCTATGCATCATCTCTTGTCTTCTCCAAAAGACCCATTGAGAATGAAAGTAAAGGATGAAATAGGGGGACATGGGGTAATGGGAAGGCTAATATGAATGACCTTTCATTTCCCATTCCTCAGCTTGTTCTCTCCTATTTTATTTTTATTTTTCCCTCTCTTTTGTCTTATTCAATTTTACATTTTCATTGTCTTTAATAGTTGATCTAACCTTCATAAATTGCCCAATTTCACTTACAGATACCAAGTCTTACAAATATTCACTTGTTTGGATCCATTTCAGATCACACCTCCCCATTGAGAGGCTTTTTGGTCTACAAAAGATTGAAGGAAACTAATTTGGATCAACGTGCCTTTTGTTTGCTTCTTTGGAACATGGCTCTGAATCTAGCTCTTAGATACAAATTTGACTCTATCTCATGGCTCTGGCTACTAGCTCTGGCTACTAGCTATGGCTCTATCTTTGGTTGTTAGCTTGTTTGTTCCTACAATGAAGAAGTCTTTTCACTAACTCTCAACTTTGAACAATATCTAGATCCAAACTTTACAATCAACATTCATTCCCCGTCTCTTTTAGTTTTGGAGATGGTCAATCTCGGTAGTCAATGAAGCCAAGTAGAATGCTAGTCTATTTGTTTAGTGTGACCTAGAACGCTATGCCATCAAAATATTACACAAGGGAAGTGTGGTCTATGTTCTTCTACTAGGATCAATTGTTCGCTGACATGGAAACAACTCTCTGATGCTTGCACATCTTGACAAGCATGTCATGGAGTTCTCAAGAACTCCCCTAAGGTCATCAATATATGTGCACCAATATTTGGCACATCTTCAAGAATGGGTTCTTTTGATGCAATATCAAAAAAAACAATTGGATTATGTCTTCCCTTTACATCAACTTGTTTCATGTCTTGTTGGTGTCACTGACCTCCCGTGTTTCTATAACTCCTTGGATAACTTCTGCCTCTTGGACTGTAGATGCACGCAACTCTTCATCTTATTCAATCTTCACTCTCCATATTTCTCTCTTGATTGAGTGTTTACTAGGGTGAAGCTCTGGATGGAAACCCACCAATATTTTTCTTCCCAATGGACACTCAAATTGTAGTGGTGACAAAAGTTCCTGGTGTTGTTGTATGGGGAAGTTTACATGCTCATTTTCTCCCCATGCCTCTAAGTTTCTTGTTTGTTTGGGGAAGCCTTCTTACCATTCCCCCTATGGAATCTATATGGATTGTGGCACATTTCTTACTTCTCTCAACAAGATTCCAAATGATCATCTTTATTCCCACAAAAAAATCATACTACTAAGTACCAAGAGATAGCAATGTTTTTTCCTTTCTTCCTACATCATTGACAAACAAGGAATATATTTCCTTATGCCTACCCATGGTTCTTCATCTTCTTTTGGTTGATCTTCTTGCTACTTCTTCTAAGTGACGGTGTAGGCCGATTCTTTGAGCTCTTCTTCAACAACAAGGCTATGGTGGTAGTGGGATTCCATCTTCATGTATTGTTTCTCTTTATTTTGATGAGTAGGCCAACTCTGTCATGTCTTTCAACTTCACAAAAGTGGTTGTCATGGCCATGGGATTTTCCCCTTTTCCATCAAAACATGTGTCTTCATGCTTGACCCTTGGTGCAACTACAATGTGGCTTATGATTCCTCAACTTCTTTTACCTAACCCTTTCCCATCGTAGCCCATATGCCTTAATAGGTTCAAACCAATGCCTCTGGTATGATTTTCAAATTCACCAAGATGTTGTTGAGAAAATTCTAAAGAAGTTGAACTTACCATATGTTCATCATGTGTGGAAATATCTTATTTATCTCTTCAGTAATGTTGACGCTTGAATCCATTAGGACCGAAACAGAAACCTCGCGAGGATACAAATCCCCCTACGTTTTTATAGAGGTGGTACTCCTCTTTATTTTAATATTTTCTTGGGACTCTAGATTTTCAAAATATAGAACTTTGTAGAAGTTCATCGTGGTAATCAAAGAAATATAAAGATAGAAAGAAAAAATAACAAGAAATAAAATGTTTTCTTTTCTTTTTTAAAGAGAGTTCCTGAAAAATGACTAGGAATTGCACACTTCATACATTTGAAAAAGATAGACAAAAATTCCTCACATCCATCATAGTTAAACTAAAGATTTTTTATCACATAAAATAAAAAGAAGATGGTATGCATGCATAAGAGAACTTTAATAGAGTGGACACATAGGAAGCTCAAATAAAGATAATGATAGATCAATCTCAAATAATTTATACTCAAAACTCAGAGTTACAAAGCACAGTCAAAACTGATCCCAAAATAGCTCTATTGGAATTTCTGAAAAACATATAGTCTATTACAAAGCCTTGAAATTTAAATGTGTTTGTCCTTAGGACTAGGATTGGGGATCCCGTGGACAATAAAGAAAATATAAGCAAGAAGTAAGCTTGTAGAAGAAGGATGGTGGGCGATAATAGAACAGCCAGACCTGGAAATAAGATAGGGAGAAGTTATCAGACTTCGGTTAAACCTTTCTAGTCAAAGAAGCGGAGTAACTAGATGAAAGAAATGATAAAGAAAGAAAGATGTGATAAGCATAAACTTAATATGATGGTCTCTCATGTCTTCACTTGCTTGATGTTGTCCTTTTATTGCCTTCACCGATGGTTAAAGGAACTGTCTCAACTGTTTCTTTCCCTTCGTTGGTTAATTTGTCAATTGATTTTTTTAACCATTCCTCAATATAGTTTTTCATTGGTGTGGCATTTATCTCATGTCGGATTTTAATGTTGAATAACTCACCTTCCAAGTATCTTAAGTCAAGAGAAATACCATGTACTTCTTCCTCAATATCTTTATTTTTCACGAAATAATCCACTAGCCAATTGTCTATGTCATCTTCATAAAATCTCTGCAGTCTTCTCCTTTGAAGGTAAGTGTTAGCTCTGGGAGCTTCAACATATTACGAAAAACGTGTAGTGAAAGGGAAATGGGGAATGATCTTGGAGTTGTATAATTCGTTGGCTCAACACGCACTTCTCAACGCACCATGCAATAAGTTCTTTGTAGTCAAATACCTCAGGAACACACCCTGCGCGAGCAATTCCATATGTTCAGATTACGTCTTTTGTGCAGGAGGAGATGAGTAATATGAATATGCTCTGGACCACTGAAAGTTCTGGTCTTCACAACCAAAAATATTCAAAGTATCACCACAGAATTTTTTTCTAGTTGTTGTTGCCATAGGTTGACGAGAGTGTTCTTTCAGCTGGATAATAACTTGAAACTAATCCTTTCGGAGAGATAACAATAATATAACCTTTGGAAAATCATGCTTTAATGAAATTTAATGAAAAATATCCTTGAGCCCTTCGCTATTAAGGACAATCTTTATGGATCTGGCATGATCAGTTATTAGCATTAAAACACACTTAATGCTTATTGGTAAAAGCACGAAGATGGCAGGGATGGACAAGAGCAATTTTGAACATGGAGCCTTTTGTGAACCCGCCAACCCGGGAACCTACCAACCTGCGGTTGTGAATGACCAAAAATAAGCTAAGTGTTGCAAAGCAGTCGGTCAGACTTGGATACATGAGAAATAAAATATTTAGGAGCTCAATACCCACAACAAGTCTGACAATCATAATGTAGATCACGAACCTTTGGGTGTAAAGTGGAGATCGTGGAACTTGGAAGATGAAGGCTTGAACCTGTGAACCCGCGAAGTTTCAAAAATGGTTAAGTATGTTATAACAAGGTGATCAGTTGGACTCACGACATACGAACATTGATGGGTATGAAGACTCGTGAATCCGCCTACCCGCAAACCCGCCAATTTTTGAAATGCAACTAAGTATGGTAACTAGAAAGGGATAAAAGAAGGGAAAAAGAAAAAGGGGAATAAGGGTAGGTATAGAAGAGGGAAAATAAATGGAAAAAAAGGAAGCTGGGAAAATAGAAAGGGAAAGGAAATTTTGGAAGCAGGAATTGATCTCAACAAGTAACCACTCACATAACCAGATCAAATATCAGAACACTGATGTTTTTACATGGTTAAAATACTCAAAGAGGGAAACAATCCACGACCCTAACCAACATGGCCACTTGAGGCAATATATTAATGAAAAAGAAAAATATTTTACAAGATAATTTCTCACAATTGATCATCAACAAATGACCCTCCATGCTCTTTAAATATATATTGTGGATCAATCAGGTGTTAAGCCATGAATCAATGTAGTCATTAAGATCAAGGATAATTTGAGTTGTCGGAATGTCTAGAACATAACGTGACCAATGGATTACATTAGTACAAATTCATACTAAAGAACCACACTTTTACCTAAAGACACATTAGAACAAGTTGATCTTAACTAACTCCTAAGTGTCTAAATATTCTAACATCCCCCCTTAAGAACAATTTGGGATAGGATTGAATGATTTACAAAGGTGACACAATAGGAGAAGGAAGGAAGGCATTAGATCCTATCGCTCCTTAATGAAAAATTCATGAACTCCTAACATAGATCAAAGTTTGTAAAACTTCTCTTCTATAAGAGACTTTGTGAAAATGTGTACAACTTGATTTTCTATAGGGAAAAAGAGCACTTCAATAACTTGATCATTAATGAGCTCTCTAATGAAGTGCATGTGTAGCTCGATGTGTTCATTGTGCTTATGTTGAATTGGATCTTTTGTGAGCTTGATGGCACTTTCATTGTCGCACTAGAGGGTGGTTGGATGTTGTTGTTGAAATCCAAACTATGAAAGGATATTTCAAAGCCACAAGGATTCTTGACTTGCATTAACCACTATTTGGTACGTTGCTTCTGCTGAAGAAATAGTGATAGCCTGTTGTTTCTTGTGATCCCAAGTGACAGGTCTAGAAATAAGACTTAAAACATGACCTGCAGTAGATTTTATATCATCGGGGTCGTCATTCCAATATGAATCAATGAAACTAACCAATAAAGGAGTCCCCCCTGAATTGTAATGTATCCCAAAATAAATTTTACCCCTTATGTAATGAAGTATCATTTTTGTTGCATTCCAATGGATTTCATGGGGTTTTTGCATATACCGAACAACAAGACCAACAACAAAAGAAATATCAGGATGGGTATGAGTAAAATATAAGAGGCTACCAACTAACTAACAGTACAAAATGGCATCGAATTTGGGAGTAGTATAGGTGGAAACAAGTTTGACTCCAGACTGGAAGGGAGAAGGGGTTGGTTTAGAATCTTCCATGTGAAAGAGACGAAGAAGATCACAAGAATAATTAGATCGGGAAAGGGAAATGCATTAGTTTGCAAAACTTGGAGGGCATAGAAATAATGCAAATAGCCTAAGTCTATCATATCAAATTTATTTTTAAGGTTGGACTTCACATGGGTTAAAAGTTTAGGGTCACTACTAGTGAGGATAAGGTCATCAACATAAAGAAAAAGTATTGTGAGATGGCTTCCTACTTTCTTGGTATAGACATTATGGTTAGAATGACATCTAGAAAATCTGGTGTCAAGAAGAAAGTTATCCATTTTGGTTTACCGAGAGCTTTCTTAAGACCATAAGGATATTTATTAAGGAGAAAAACAAGGTTTGAGTCATTCTAGACATAGTCAAGAGGTTGTTCCATGTAGATTTCTTCTTGCAAATACCCATGCAAGAAGGAATATTTAACATCCATCTGATGGACCTCCCATTTATGTGAGGCAACATGGGCTAGAACAAGGCAGATGGAATTCATTTTGGATATGAGGGAAAAATAATAATTGTAGTCAATTCCTTGAACTTGAGATAATCCTTTGGAAACTAATCAGGTCTTGTGTCTTTCAAAACTTTCATCTAATGCATACTTAGTTCTGTACACCCATTTACATATCACAAGTTTTTTTTTCCTTTTGGAAGAGGTACAAGATCCCAAGTATCGTTCGTTATTGAAGAACAATATTCTTCATTCATTGTTGTGTCCCAATATGGATCGTTAGAAGCTTTTGCAAACATATATAGATCGTGAGTCTCTGAAACTTGAGCCAAAAGAGAAGAGGCTCGTTGGAACTATGAATGTGTTCAATGTTGATCTAAAGGATTGCAAAAAATATCATCAATTCTTCTCGTGTTGAATGGACCCATTTGGGAAGTGGTGGTGCTTTTGTAGGTTCATGTTCAATGGAATCATCTGGAGGAAGGTGAGGAGGTGGAGGTGGCTTTTCATATTCACTATCATCATATGAAGAAGAAACTAGAATAGGAACAGAAGATGGCACAAACGTCGAAGATGGTTCGTAGGTTGAAGATGACATAAATGCCAAATTAGGCTCGTAGGCCAAGAGATTTTCAACAAATTTAACATCTCTTCTAATAAAATTTTCATTGGAATGAGGTTGAAGAAGTCAATAGCCTTTGACATCTTCAAAATATCCAACAAAAATGCACTTCTCACTTTTAGGTTGTAATGCTTTCCTTTTCTCATCCAGAATGTGAGCCCATGATATCCTATCAAATACATATAAATGGTTTACATCTGGATTAATTTTAGTCCATGCTTCTTTTGGTGTTATATTTTTTAGAGCCTTTGTGGGAGTGCGATTTACTATGTAGTTTGCACAGGTGATTCCTTCCACCCAATAATGAAGACTTAATCCTTTATATTGGATCATACAATTATCCATTTCCCTTAATGTGTGATTCTTTGTCTCAAAAAAACCATTTTTCTATGGTGTATATGGAACAATATGTTTCATTTAAAATCCATATGTAGTGCAATAACTTGTAAATTTGTTGTTCACATATTCACCTACATTATCTGTTCCTAACCTTTGAAGTTTATGTCCAAATTGCTTTTCTACAAATGCCTTGTAGGCCAAAAACATGTCAAAAACTTCACTCTTAAGTATTAATAATTAAACCCAAGTGTGTCTAGAGAAGTCATCAATGAGAATTAAAAAGTACTTGCACCCTGAGAAAGAAGGAGAAAAAGTGGAACACAAAAATCATTGTGAACAAGTTGCAAAGAGGCTAAGGTGTGCTAGGAGGCATGTTTGTAAAACAATTTACTGATGATGTTTTCCAAGAACACAATTGACACAAACACCATCTTTGTAATAAATGAGAGGAATACAAGTCACCATATGTTGATTACATAGTTGTTGCAATGATATATAGTTTAGATGACCAAACTACTCATGCCAAAGTTTGCTCAATTCATTGTTATGAACAAAAAAAATTGATAGAAAAAATGATGACCCGAAGTTGTTAAATTTGTATAATCTAGTAATATCATCAATAATTCCATATTCTAGGTCATGCTTAGGGTATTTTAAATCTTTGATTACAACTTGGTGAGGTGAAAACTCTACGATTTTATCTTCACCTAAATGAGTGATCTGATACATTAATGGAAGATAGCAAGAAATACTTGGAACACATAATAAATCATTGAAATGACCATTATCTACCTGAGTTGTTCCATACCCTACAACACTAAGATATCTATCATCACCAACAAATATGTTTTTGGTGTTACATCCATTAAGAGAAGAAAAAATGGCTTGATCCTTAGCCATATGGTAATATGCTCTAAATCAATAAGCCACTCATCAGAAGAAGAAGTAGAAGTTGCATTGAAGGAGAAACCATAAGCAGAAAGTGCATGTCCATGAGAAGAAAAGGTAGGAGAAGAAGAATCAAGATTGATGTTGTGCGTCTTCATCGTTGCTTCTAACAGTCCCATATTTTTAAAACATTTGGACTCCACAAGACTATCTTTCCACAAGAGGTTCAATGTATGTCGGTCTTATTACTTTTAGATTTTTCTCCTTTGTCACCATTAGGAGCAGAAGTTGAATGAGCTGGTTTGGGACACTTGTTTTTCTTATTGTTGTGAGGATGTTGCTTCTTGGGATGCTTGGATTTATATTTCTAATGGGCTACTAAGGCTTTGTTAGATATACCTGTAGTGTTGATCACTCCAAGTTGTAAAAAATTATCTTGCTCTCTAATTAGAGAATAACAAAATGATTCAAGAGTGAGAGCTTGGTAAGCACTCCCTAACGCTTCTAGTGGCATAAAAGGTAGATACAAAGACATAATATGCACTACCAAGCTTGGAAAGAATAATGTATATGCATCAATCATCCTTTATATCTATTTTATAGTCTTTACTTAAAAGTCTAAATGTTTTGAATTTAGGTAAATAATCTTCAATGCAAGAAAAATCATTGGGACTTAAAGTCTTTAATTGATTTTCAATCTGGTTGGCTCGAATCAAATTGTTTTTATCAAACACAGTTTCAAGTTTAGTCCAAGATTCATTTGGGTCATTAATTCCTTGAAGATGAAACTATAAATTAGGAGAGATGGACATTTCAATTAGTCCATGTGCTTCATGATTCTTATTATCCCATTTGGATTTCTTTTCGGCTTCAGTGGGGGCTTGTTTTGTTCCCAAGGTAATCCAGTACAATACATTACTTTTTAGTACATCTTCCATTTGAGATTTCCATAAGAAGTAGTTGGTATTGGTAAGAAAAATATCACTTGGAGAAGCCATATTAAAATATGCAGATAATACAGATTCAAAAGATGAAATTGATGGTATGGATGGAAATCTTTCGAAAAAATACGTTGTTTAAAAAAAAATACTAAAAAGAAACTTCGGATTTGAAAGCTATGCCTTTGTAAAAAAAAAGGCATAAACAATAACCAAATATCCACACAGCAAGTAGAAGTTGTTCCACGTGGTGATGTCTCTCCTTCTCTAACTTTGCGTATAAGCTCACTTTTACAAATAAGTTACGTATGAAGTGACCCACTTTTATAGAATAAGTGAGAATCACTTTTACAATGAAATTACTTTACAAATTAAAGTTGCATGTAAAAATTAACTTAAAAAGAAAATATTAAAGTTATTTTATAGTGATTCATTTTATAATTTAAGTGAAATGCACTTTACAATAAAGTATTGCATAAGCTTTTTCAAAAAGTAACTTAAAATGGACTTGAAATCAAGACCTTTTATTAAATAAAACAACTTTCAACCAAGTGAGCTAGTGAAAAACACATAACAATTTTAATGTAAGTGGATGGGGGTGTTGTTGGAGATTTGCCTCGAAGTTGGTGCTTACCCCAAAAAAACCTTGTTTTCGTTCACTTGTACAAAAACAAGCCAAATTTTGGAAAAAAAAATTGAATCTCAACAAAAATGGGGTTAGAGGTTAGCTTACCTGAAAAATGTTAATTTTATCTTTGTTTCTAATTTGTAAGCTCGCATATTATGCAATGAAAAGAGCATACATAGAAAAGAAAATTATTCCTTCTATGTTTTTTATTTGTCGAGATCACATAAATCTCATGACAAAGAGCATATGCAGACCATAAAGAGTAGCAACTTTTATTTTAAAGGGCGCATTCTGAATTTATACTGGATCTAACAAAAATGGTCAAACATCCTTTTTCCTTGTAATTCATATTGCATTTTCTCTTGAGAAAGTGAGCTTTATGTTTACCACCAAGCATCCTTTCATTAAGCAACCTATGTTGATCATTAATCTGTAAGTCATGGAAAGTATCAAAGGTATAATCCTTACCATCTTCTTTGTGTGCCTTCCAATTAGTCTGGAACGTGGAACATAACACATAGAAGGGTGTTCTTAGATTCATCAGGAATATCTCGATGAGTTTCCCATATTTCTTCTAAAAATTCTTCCCACATTCACCCAATTTAAGCTAAAAATATTTAACATACGCAAAATAGTCCTCGGTCCTTTCAAAGGAATGCAGATCAAGAGAGATCAACTCTTTATCCAACAGCATAACTTGAATTTCATTGACTTTGTCAAACAAAAACTTCAGTTTCTTCCATAATTCATGAGGACATTCGATCATGCTTGTATGAAACTGAATCTCCCGAGAAATGTAGGTCGTGATGACCCCAAAAAACTCATCTTTCATTCTAACGATGGAAAACTTCACTTGATCATCGTTCAGATCTAGAATTGTGGCCTTCATATATTTCCAAATACCTTTTCTCTTCATCAAAGTCCCCATATCTGGTTTCCAAACAACATAATTGAGTTCATTCAAAATAACAAGATCAATCTTGGAATCCATCTTTGATGTATGAAAGATCTGATAATCCAAACAGGTTAAAGTCAATAAATCGCCATCCCAGAGTCAATCATTATGATATCTAACTAAGCAATATTTGTAAACAATGGGTGAGGTTAGAACCAATCACTCCAATACCATGTTGGGGATTGGGTGTAACAGTTAAAGGACCAACAATAGAATCTACAAAATAAACAAAGATTAACAAACTTCAAAGAAGATCAAGGGTGTCTAAAGACAATGTTTTAGCACTTAAGCACGACGCATTGTGATCAGAACATTGCAATGCATCATTGAACACACATTACAGTATGAGATATATATATTGATCAACCCATAGGGTCCTTTATTTATAGTTTTTTTATTTAACTAATTTCCTTGAAATTGGAAATATATTGTCCACACAAAATTGTCAGTGGTTGGAACATAACCCAACAAATTTGTGTTGTTGCGTCATCCAGCCATCCAATACATAGTCGAATTCTTGGTTGGTCGATCTATTGACCAACTATCTCCAACCGCTAATCTATTATCCGACCGACTAGCTCCAACTACTCATTGACTAACTAACCAACTATCTCTAGAAAAGGTGGGATGAACCATCAGAACTTAATGTTCCAACAAATTCAAGAACTACTACTCCTAGCAAACCTCTAGAAATCTCACACATGATGTCAAAAGAAAATGAAGACTTCTAAAATAGGCTATCCTAATTGAAGAACCAAAGTTGAGGAAATTAGTGGTAGTATGTTGAAACTTACAAATCTCTCACGTTCCCAAGAAATATTTAAAATGGAAATGGATGACAAAATTGAAAGCTTGATTAATAATAGGATGGAAAAAATGGAAAAGAATATGGATGAAAAGAAGGATCAAATGGAAAATAAGATGGATGAAAATAAGGATCAAATGGAAAAGAAGATGGATTAAAATAGGGATCAAATGGAAAAGAAGTTGGATTCCAATTTACAAACCTTATATGGGAGGCTTCCAAAAAGTGACATTATGGCCGAAGAGACTTATGAAAATAAAGGTAGTATTCATGCTAAAATACCTAGCAGTAATAAGTAATTTTCAAGTGGATTTAACTCTCATATTGGAGTTAATTATTGATGGTGTCATCAAGGTGACAACTTTCCCAAGGTTGAATTAAAGAAGTTGGATGGAACAAAATACTTTACATGAGTGAACCAAACATATAAATACTTTGAATTGCATAATATTATGGATGATAAGAATAGGATTTTCATAGTGACCTTGTACTTTAAGGTAAAACCATATCAATGGAAACTTAAAAGAAAACCCCATTCTTATCATTGTACTTGGATTTTATGTATAAGAGACTTAGAAGACATTATGGAAAAGTATGGGAACGTGACTATTTTAATCAATTGACATTAATCAAGCACTTAGATGATATCGAAGATTATAATTCAAAATTTTAGGTGTTGTCCACAAGGGTGGATAACATAAACGATGGGCATGTGTTGGAACTTACATGGGTGGATTACATGAAGACATTAAACGTGATATTTTCTTAAAACATCCTAAAAATATTATAGAAGCTATGCAATTTTATTGTCATAT
This sequence comes from Picea engelmannii, assembly GCA_009831015.1. Lineage (NCBI taxonomy): Eukaryota > Viridiplantae > Streptophyta > Pinopsida > Pinales > Pinaceae > Picea > Picea engelmannii. The sequence goes on along the minus strand of ML787923.1, from coordinate 256,458 downwards.
TCAAGCCAAGAATAGAGCTACACACACGTATACAACTAGAACATATGCAGGAAACATAGATAGATTTGGGTTCATAGGGAAACCCTACCTCAACTTACTCAAATATCACCAAAGGAAATGGAAGAAAGAAGAGCAAACGGATTATGCTTTGGTTGTAATAAAAAATTATCAAAAGGGCATAAATGTGAAGAAAAATAAATTCACCTTCAATAATAATGATGAAGAGGAAATGAAAGCATTTGTACAAATGGATGAGGAAAAAACTATGAAAGAGCAAGAAAAATATGTAGAAATTCGAACAACAATGACAGATGTGAAATATATATTCATGCATTGGCAAGTTTGTTAGCACCTCAAACCCTTAATATTGTAGGATACATTAAGAAGCAAAGGGTCATAGTACTTATTGGCTCATGGAGTACCCATAATGTCATTGATAAAAGATTAGCAAAGAACCTCAATTGTTTTTTGTATCTAGTGACAAATTTTCAATTTTTTATTTCTAATGGAGGTAGTATTTATTGTGGAGGAAAATTCCATAACATTAAACTTAGTATGGGAGAATATAACTTAGAAATATCGATGTATGTCATTTCCATTGGAGGTGTAGATGTTGTTTTGGGAATTCAATGGTTGAGAACATTAGGTATAGTTTCTACAAATTATAAGGAATTATTCATGAGATTTGAATTGGAAAGAATTCAATATGAACTCAAAGGGTTAAAATCTACACCTTCTGAGGTCATCATCTCTCATATAATGAAAAATATCCTAAAAAATGGTAGTAGGGGGGGTTGTGGTTAGAATTTATTCTATGGAAGTAAAGCAAGAAGATGAAAATATTCTAGAGGAATTAAAATGAGCCTTATAAAAGCACCATAGGGTCTTCCAAGAAATTCCTAAAGGGATACCTCCATCTAGGGATCATGAAGATCAAATTGAACTAATACCTAGAAGCACTCCTCCTAATAATAGGCCTTATAGATATCCTCATCAACAAAATGGGAGATTGAGAAAATGGTACAAGACATGCTAGATTCAAGTATTATTAAACCATGCAGGAGTTCATTTTTATCTCCAGTAGTGATGGTGAGAAAAAAAGATAATTATTGGAGGATGCATCCTAATTATAGAGATCTAAACAAAATAACTATAAAAGATAAATTCCTTGTTCCAAATATTGATGAGCTATTAGATGAGCTTCATGGAGTGGATTATTTTACAAATATAGATCGTAAATTAGGATACCACCAGATTAGATTAAGAAAAGGAGACATTCCGTAACAGCTTTTAGAAATCGTCATGGGAACTAAGAGTTCTTGGTCATGTCTTTTGGTTTGATTAATGCTCCTTCTACTTTTCAAAACCTTATGAACAAATTTTTTTGACTCCAACTTAGAAATTTTGTGTTGGTTTTCTTTGATGATATACTTAACTATACAAATCATGGGAACACCACATTAAACATGTGGATAAAGTCCTACAAATTCTTGAGAACAATCAATTGTATGTAAAAAGATCCAAATGTTCTTTTGGGAAACAAGAAGTAGAGTATTTGGTTCATATTGATTTAATGGAAGGGGTTAAGGTGGACCCTCAAAAGATCCAAGCTATTACAAAATGGCCCAATCCTAAGAACATCAAGAGTCTTAAAGGATTATTTGGTCTTACAATATATTACCATAAATTTGTTAAGAATAATGCACGCATTAAAGGCCCACTCACATATTTCTTGAAGAAAAATTCTTTTGTATGGAATGAAGAGGCGACCTTGGAAATATCACTCTTAAAATATGCCATATCTTCTAGAATGATATTGGAAATACATGATTTTGGTAAAACATTCATAGTCGAATGTGATGCATCTGGACAATGAATTGGAGCAGTGTTGACACAAGAAGGGAGACCACTAGCTTTTGACAGTAAACAATTAAAGGGAAAAGACTTGGTGAAATCTACATATGAAAAATAAATTATATTAATTTAATATGCAATAAAAAAAATTGGTGACAATATCTCATTGGGAGGCATTTTAAAGTCAAGAGAGACCATGATAGCCTAAAGTACTTTTTGGATAAAATATTGTCATAAGAAGAGTAACAAAAAAGGGTATAAAAAATGCAAGGGTTTGATTTTGAAATAATATACAAAAAGGGGAAGGACAATATGGTCATAGATTCCCTTTCCACAATGGAAGAAGCCTCAAGTTTATATTCCATTACATCTTCCATTCCTATGTGGTTGGAAAAATCTTTCCATGAATGGAAAAAGGAAAATAGTACAAGATAGAAAATACACTATATAAAGGAAGGGATGAACTCCATGGAATATTGGGAGTGGAAGTGATATATTCTCTGGTACAAGGGTAGAATATCTGTATGCCTTCAATCAAAGTTGAAGCAACAAATATTAACAGATTCTCATGAATCTCTGATGGCAAGACATTTAAGGTTCCTTAAAACATATCAAAGGATCAAAAAATATTTTTTTTAGGAAGGAATGAAGAAATACATTCAAAACTTTGTAAGAGAATGTCAGGTTTTCCAAAGAAATAAAGGAGAAAACATAAAAACTCCAGGGTTACTTCATCCTTTACACATACCTAATCAAAGATGGGAAGAGATATCTATGGATTTCATTACAGGTTTACCAAAATAAGAAGGTAAGGATTTCATTTTTTTGGTCATGGATAGACTCACAAAATATGCACATTTTTTCTGGAATTCAAAGTACATATACAACAAGTTAAGTGGAGGAAGTGTTCATGAAGGAAATTCATAAACTTCATGGATTTCCTAAAGTAATAGAGATCCAAAATTCATAGGAAAATTTTGGAAATAATTATGGAAGATGATTTGGATTGGATCATTATATTATTTTCCATCTATCTCGATGCTTTCAGAGTGGAAAAAATTGGAGGAATCAACTTGCATGGTCATTTTAATGGCAAGTCCCAATTTGGAAAATTGGAGTTTGAAACCATCTAGAGCCATTTTGAGGCATCAAACGACATTTTTGGGGGTCAAAACTTTATTAGTATTAGTTTAGCCACCTTGATGTTGATATACACTCAAAGATATTTCAAATGGCACACAATTTGCATCAATTGGAGCTTGTATGAAAAATTTATGCCTCCTACAATTTGACCTACTGTGTTGACCACCATGGTATGAGAAGATTCCATGTTAGCCTTTACTACTTGAGCATTTAGGGATAGACTTTTGAACAAACACTTATACTGAGAGGGGGGTATGAATCAGTATAAGACAATTCTTTTTAATTTTTCAAACATTCATCAACCATATGAAAACAATAACAAATGAGATATATTAACTACAAAACATGGAACACAAGATTTACATGGAAACCCTTTCAGGAGAAAACCACAAAACTTCTCTTTATAATTATTTGTAGGCACCAACCTATTGTTACAAATATTTGTAGGAATCAACCTACTGGAGACATCAACCCCCACTGATATAAACCATGGTAGGCACCAACCTACTCTTATAGATAATTGTAGACACCAATCTCCACCACTAAGCAACAACTTAGAAAGAGACGCCAATCTCTTTGTTTGAGCGACACCAACCTTTAAGTTAGAATTTAGTACATACAAATTATTCAAAATGTAATAACATTTAGATTACCTTCATTGATTCTTCTTTCTACCTATGTCTTCACTTAATCTGACCAAAATTTGAATTTCCAAATGAAATTTATGGTAACTTTCCCAAAGCTTGTTGTTTTTGTCCTCTTCCCAAGAATGAACTTGTACAACATGCCACACATCCAATTTTTCAAATATGATTTTGAAACTTTTACCTGAGATACTTCTATATGTCTCCTCGGATCCTTGAAATTTTTATCGTATGAAAAGTCCCAAAAAAGAAGTTATAGTGAAAATGTCAAAATGACTTGTTTGAAACTAATTTTAGGACCATTCAGAAACCCTAAATTCCATAGGCAATATCTTTGAAAGTATAGAGAAACAAAATTTTAAATTTTTACCTAAGGTATTTTTGTATGTCTCTTCATATCCCTAAAAATTTCACAGTCTAAAAATTCCCAGAAAAGAAGTTATACAGAAAATGTCAAACTAACTTGTTTGAAACTAATCTCAGGACCATTTAGAAACCCTAACTTCCACAGGGAATATCTTAGAAAGTATAGCGAACCAAATTCTGAAATTTTTACTTGAGGTACTTATGTATGTCTCCTCAAATCCCAAAAATTTCATAGTATGAAAAGTCCCAGAAAATAATTTATAGATAAAAGTCCAAGCTGGTCTATTTGGAATTGATTTTAGGACCATTTAGAAACCCTAACATACATAGGTCATATCTTAGAAAGTATAGTGAACCAAAGTTTGAAATTTTTACCTGGGGTACTTTTCTATGTCTCCTTAAATCCCTAGAAATTTTACGGTCTGAAACATCCCAGAAAATAAGTTATAGCAAAAATTCCAGTCTAACCTGAAACTAATTTCACAACTCTCCCCTTTTGGAATGATATTCAATTTTTGCTCATCCAACTCTTCAAATGTTATTACATTTTTCACCCACACACTTTTTCTCAATACTTTCTCTTTTTATAATTTATCACAACCCTTCATGAAGGGACATTTTAATTCAAAAAGACATGGTACCCATTAATTAAATAATTAATTCCCCTTTTTATTTCACTTTTCCTAATATTGTGGAAAAATACATGGGAAAATACCACAGGCTTCCAAACCCATGGGTTTGAAAACACCATTTCAATTTTTACTTTTTCATGTGCACCCAGTTTTTTAATATGCTTGTCAACCTATATATAAATTAATATTGAAAATTTTGTGTGTATTTGTAAATATGTAATATGGCATTAATTATGACATTAATCCTTTGACATTGATCTACACTCAGAAACCTTTCCAATGGCACAAAAATTGCATCGATTGGAGTTCATATGAAAAAGTTATGCCTCCTGCAATTTGACCTACCTTGTTGGCCACCATGGTATGAGAGGATGACACGTCAGCCCCTGTTACTCACGTATTTGGGGCTAGACATGTATGGACTTTCAAGAAGATTCTAGAAGTTACAAAACTTTATCATAATTGAGGGTTGAGGAAGTCAAAATCCTACCCCTAGAAGGTTATCAGGCTATGTTAAATACTGAGTCGCTAGGAAGAGAAAGGGTTCCATTATTTTGCATTGTATATTGTTCCATAGTTGAGCGCAACATTTAAGAGTGGTATTTTGTGAGAATAAAAGAGGAGGAGGAGGATCATGTACTAGCCATTCAAGCCATAGTGTCAAAAGGTAACTCCATAGTGAGTTACCATTCCTTTATACATTCATTTTATAATTGAATCAAAGAGAGAAAAGCATAGGCTTTAACTTATAGTTGAGTTTTCTCCCGTATTGGGTTTCCCGAGACAAATATTATATTCATTTGTGTGGATGGTGTGTATTTTGTGCTTATTCTTTCACTTATTTTTATTTTAGTTATTCCTTAAATTCAATCAATAAGCTAGAGATAATAAATCTGGGATCTAAGGAAATAAACCGCATAACTCTAAGATTTCATAATATTATAAGATCTATTGTGACGAACTATTCCAGTGGAATATCCACGACAGTTTACAGAACATATTGGTATCATAGTAGGTTTATTTTGCGTATTTTTCAGAAGTTGCAGGGATCCAGAAATTGGTTTAAGAATAAATCCATAGAACCCTAGCCACGATCGACAAGTTTGTTCATAACAACCCTCGAGATCTAGCATAGGAGATATTTGTGAGGCTGGAAGAGAAAGTCGTTGACATATCTCTCAATATCTCCCTCCTCATGGAAACTTTATTAAGCAAGCTCAAACTATTTGGAGAGGTTGGAGGCTCTAACTTTGAGATCGTATCAGAAGGGAAATCAAGAGATAATGAATACTTAGAAAAGGAGTTGAGGAAAGAGCCTGAGAAAAAGAATCCCAGTTTGATTGTTTTTAACCCTTCATAGTCCATATTCAATATGGAAGCAAAAGTGTACATAAATCCATACAAAGGTGAGATCGATGCATTAAAATTGAATCATTGGTTGCAACAACTAGAAGTTTATTTCAGCATTCACCATATGGATGAGGCGCAAAAGATACCATTTGCTAGATTGAAGTTAGAGGTGAGTTAGAGGGTCATGCTTTAACCTAGTGGGAAAGTGACACAGAGACACTTAGGATGGAGGGTGATCCACCAGTAACTAAGTTGGAGGATTCCAGAACCCTAATTAAGTCCTAATTGGGTATGCACAGGACCAATGGATCTATTGGAATTACTTCAGGAAAAGGCAGGGGTAGAGTGTACAATAGTATACCATCGAGTTCAGAAAGATGTACATCATGTTGGGTATCTCTCCCAAGGACCCAAATGTACTCCTCAAGTACCTGGGGGCTCTACATAGTCATCTGAAAAAGAAAGTGATGTTTTTCAACCTAAGGATAGTGGATAATGCATGTGTACAGGCATGGTATCTAGAAAACATAGGCCACAAGAAAGGGTAGCCAAGTGATTCCAAGAAGAAAGAGCACTAGGAAGCTTCCAAGGAGAGGAATAATATGTGGAAGGGGGGGAAGGATAAGAAGATGACATCCATTACACATTAGTGTAAGGATCCCATCAACCATTGTAACCATTGTAATATTGAAGGTCACACTCAGAAAAAGTGTTGGAAATTTCATCCATAGTTGAACTCGAAGAACTGCAAGAAGGATGCAAAGAAAACAAATCTTCTAGAGCCCACAGATTTGAGCAATCAAGTTGAAAGAAACTCTAATGTGTATGAGAAAAAAAAATCCACATCATCAATGCAGAAGGAGGTGGATTTGAATAGCCTTCATTGTTGATGAAAATGAATGGAAGTCATTATACCAATATTTTTGAATCTCACAAGGCTAAGGTGAGATAGGTAGGATTATCACCCTGTGTTTATAGCATAGTCAAAAAATTCAATCAGATATCAAGCAATATGTACTTGGACCTAATGCTAATTTTGTATTTAAGTGTTTCAATAAAAGAAAAAGAAAAAAAGTTCTGATGTTATTGTAAACAAATTTATAAAAGATCATTTCAAAGAAAACAAATCTGAAATAACATTATAGAACATATCCAAAAGTGAGACCAAAATCAGCAGAATCTCTCTTTACAAACCCCTGCTAGGGTAAGTACCAAAGTAAAACTTAGCAGTCTGTGGTGGAATTTTCTGTCACACACAGACAAATGATGTCTTCAAAGAAAAGACCAAAGACCAAAAAAGTGTTGGATCAACCAAGCCACAAATGCATCACTGTCTTGACTCTGCAAAATAATTATAATCAACACTGAAAACTAATTCAGAAATCAAATTACAATTGACAAGATATCAAGACAAATGAATGAACTTTTGAAGCATGTCAAATATCTATGCTTGTTAGTCCTTCTTCTTGCTACCTTTAGTAAAACCTTACTATCAACAAGACGATTCAGCTCTATGTAATTCAGAAATGAATGAAATCTCACTTCAAAGCAAGAGAAAACCTTTATCAGAAATGCCTATCTATTTTCTCATGCCTTTGTCCTTCTTTGCCTTCTTATTTTATTCTTCAATGAGGTATTTCAAGTATTTCAACTACCTTTTAGTTAGAAGGTTAAATAATTTTAATTAAGTAGGATAACTTTATTAAATAATGATAAGGGAGAATAAATAATAATTAATAGGTGGGGACCCCCTATGTACTCTTATTTGTTTAATTTTCAATATTCTCTTGTTTGTCCATAATTTAAATAAGAATACCATGCCATATCATCATCATGAAACACATATACATCCAACATCCCAAAATAAACATGCCATAAATACATTTGTGCCTCCCAAAGTATCATAAATATGCCAAAAATAAATCAAGTTGTTTGTTGCCTCATAAATATGATCACAAGTCAAAGTATCATCAATTCATAATTATATTTTTTTTGAAAGGATGTCTTTCTCTGTTCACTATGTTACAACTGCCTATGTTGAAGAAATCCACCTTAATGATCGTAAAGATTAAGTCGGTATATACAACCTACAGCTAGTAAAACATCAAACACTATCTTGCATAGAATATAATTTAATAGTGGCCTTGAAATAACCAATAATCAAACATGCAAGCAGTAAAGGGAAATTAAGGGGAAATGGGAACAGACACGGAAGAATCTTGTAATATCCTCTACAATATTACATCTTCATAAAACAAAACATTCTTTGTAACTCCATAAACTAATAATTACTTAGATCATGGGAGAAACAATGAATTTGGGAGAGATGAAGGGATTAAAAATGTATGAAAAATGAATTGAATGAAAGGAATGTATGGTAATGTTCTCAATCCATTAATTTTGCTTGAAAACTTATATACTCATAGACTTATGTTTGTGATATTTTCAAACTTATGTCGCGTAATCATTAATCAGACTATATATGCCAAATTGTCAGCAATCTTTCTTTTAAAAACAATTTATATTTATATACCAAGGGAAAAAGAAATGATATTTAAAATGATATATGCCCTTGTATGAGGTTTTGGGAACGGAAACCTCGGGGAACCCAATCCCCGAGGATGACATAAATTCCATTGAATTGGCTCAATGAACAATGTGGGGGCCCGAGAACAAGGAGGGTATTCCAGCCAGCAATCTATGTCAACATTTAATGCACAACATCGGACCTGAGATGAAAAGGATGCCTGGGCAAGTGGACTCCCACATATCCAACATTTACATGCACGAAAACAAGGCTAGTCAGCATAGCCACCTAGACACAGAGTTAAACAGTCATAACTACTCATACTTAGGTCACGTCGCAGCCTTCTCCTAGTAGGTTTATTCTTAATTTCAATGAATAGTCCCCCGTAGAGAATGGAAACTCCAAAGAGAATAGGTTCAATAGAATTCCAGTGTAGTCATGCTCTTCCTGCTACTGAAAGCACCGCCCTAGTGAGGAATCAAAGGCCTTCTTGTAGTGATTGGTGGTCAACTCATCTCTTGCTCAGCTTTACCATCCTTCTCTCTATGCCATCATTTGGGCCTTCATGGCTCCTCCCCATGGCTATCCCAAATGGTATCCATCGATATCTTTCAACAAATAAGAGTTTTTACCAATGACGGAAGCGATTTTGTAAGGACCTAGCCAAAGTTTCTGAAACTTAGAATTTATCTCTATCAGTATGAGCAGAATCCCAAAGAAATATTTTTTCATTAGCCTTAAAAGAAATTGATTTAGCTTTCTTATTAAAATACTTTTTGACAAATTGTTATTTATTTTTTATATTTTCAAGAGCATGGCTCCTTTGTTCTTCAAGAGCTAGTAAGGCATTTATTATTTGAGGAACGCTTGTAGAATTCTATTCTTAAACCTACAGAGCTAGTATAAGGGAAGTTTACTCTAATTTGACAGGCATAACAACTTCCTGGCCATATAAAGTTGAAAAGGAGTATGACCAGTATTGGTTTTAGTTGTAGTTTGATCTTCCTGTAATGCATAGATAAGAAGTGTGTGCCACTGACAGGGTTTGGTATTTATGATGTTTTTTAGAATTTTAATCAGATTTTTGTTTGTGAACTCAGCTTGCCCATTTCCTTGTGGGAAGTAGGTAGATGAAGAGAAATGTTTCACTCCAAATTTGTTAAGGAATTGGGCAAATTTTGCAGAAATAAAAACTAGTCCTTTATCATAAATTATTTCTAATGGGAGACCAAAACGAGAGAAAATATCAGATTCCAAGAAAGTGATTACTTTCTCATCCTGTGCATTTTGAGAAAGGAAAATCAGGGAGAACTGGTAGTAAAGGAATTGCAGAAAATTATTGTCTACCTGCAAACTTTTTACACTCATTACAAGCCTACATAAATTTATGAGAATCTTTAAAAACATAAGGCCAGTAATACCTAGTTCTTAGAATTTTAAAAGCAATGGATTTTGCAACAAAATGACCACCAATAGGAATGCCTAAATCTATTGATCCATGAATTTGCTTTAGGATTTTTGGAGATATTGTATCATCAACACAATGTAACAACAATCCATCAACAGTTCTAAAAGAGATGATCCCGAGATGAGAAATTTAGAGGCTTCCAAGCAAATCCTCTTGTGTTGATGACTTTCAAGATTATTATGACACTTTTGAAATTGTAAATAATAGATAATGTCCTTATACCAAGGATGTTCTTTTGACTCAACATTTTCAGTTTCAATAAGAAAAATCACAAACAAAGTATCTTCATCATTTTCAGAAATACCACATGGTTTAGGATGTTGAGCCAGATGTAAAGCTAGATCGTGTCCCTTGATTGTACGAGAAGTTGTTGTTTTGAAATCATGTTCTTGAATTTTGCAAGCCAATGTGCAAGTTTTCCTGAAAGATGAGTTTGAGAAAGAAAAAACTTGACAGCAGGTAAAGGAACTTTTACCCGTGTGTGCTTACCTAAAATATAATGGTGAAATTTATCTATAGATTTAACAAAAGAATATGCATGTTTTTCAATTAAAGTATATTTGAATTCATCATTTGATAGACTTTGACTCATGTAAGCTATAGGCTGGTCATTATTCTGATCATGTTTTTGAATAAGGATAGCAGATATTGCCTCTTTAGTAGCATTTGTAAAGATAATAAAATATTTTTTGCAGTTTGGTTTCGCCAGAACTGGTGCAGAAATGATTGTTTTTTTTATTCCTACAAAAGCCTTTTCAGCATCTTCATTCCATGAGAAAGATCAATCGCATTTAACATGTTAAAAATTTTGGCCATTACAGCAAAATCAGGAACAAATATTATAACAAAAATTATTTTTCCCATAAAAAATTTGAATTTATTTTTTAAGTAGGAGCTTGAAGATTTAGAATGTTGGTAACACTCTCAGGATTAATACTAATTCCTGAATCAGAAATAATGTGACCAAGTTTACCTTGAGTGACACCAAAAATTGAATTTGTTGGATTTAATAAAATTCCAAACTTCCTACATCGTAAAAATACTTTTCTAATATGATCAAAATGATCTTGTGGTTTTTTGAATAAATAGTTAAATCATCTAGATAAACTTGGATAATCTTACCGATAAGATCATCAAAGGTTATTTGCATAGCCCTTTGAAAAGTGGCATATGTGTTTATCAAGACAAAAGGAATTCTTTCATATGTGAAGGTGCCACAACGAGTAGTAAATGTGGTTTTATACTTATCTGCCCTCTTGAATTTGATTTGATTATCACCTGAGAAACCATCAAGAAACGACATCATTTTTTACCCCGACACTCGTTGCAAAATTAATTCCATATTCAGATGAGGAAAATTGTCTTTTACGCTTACCCTATTTAAAGCAAAAAAATCGACAGATAATCTAATATCACCATTTTTTTTTCATACAAGGACAAGATTTGACACCCATTTAGAATATTTCATAGGGAAAATAATGTGAGCATTTATTAATTTTTCAACTTTCTTTCTTATTGTTGCCTCTAAGGAAAGGTTGATAGGTCTTTGTTTCTGCCTAATCAGTTTTGCTTCTTCCTTGATAGGAATAGCACGATGTACAACATTAGGATCAAAACCACAAATATCCTCATATGACCAAGCAAAAATGTCTTTAAATTCATGGAACAATTCCATGAATTTCTACTTTTCTTGATCCGAACATTGGGCTCCAATTTTTAAGATCTTTGGACTATCATGAGTCCCAATATTTAAAGAAACAATATCACTAATATTTATTTTTCACTCATCTTCTTATACATTCTTTTTATTACCAACATCACTTGAGGAAAATGAACTCTCTAGAGGAGTCATTCCTTTAGAAAATTTGTCATCTTCTCAAGATATAATTTATTTTTTGTTAAGAGGCTCATTATGTATGAAAGCACAAATTCTATCATCATCAGTAAAGACTTGCAAAGATTCTACATTATTCATAAAATGAGGATGATACAAAGACATAAATGTAGAATCCGGTCTTTGAGGTAGCAATTTCCTTGAAGGGTTTGCAGCCAAATTACAACAAGCCTATCAACCATGGAATTTAGTTCTCTTCTAATGTGAGTGATGTTAAAGGACAAAAAAAATGATATCAATTACCACACTACTTGAGTATATATTTTCATTAACTTGCTTGTGGGAGTATAGATTTTTATAACCAGATTTATAATCAATTTAAAATCTCCAAACACAGTTAAATGATAGCATCCTAGATTAAAATCATTTTCAATTCCCAAAATCAAGGCTTCGAGTTCTGTAATATTATTTGTGCAAGCAAATTCTAATATATATGAGAAATTGTGAATTTTTCCTATAGGAGAGTATAATATAATACCTGCACCATTACCCTCACTAGAACATGCACCATCAAAATGTATATGCCACATTCCCTCTTCAGGTTCTGAAGAGGGTAGAACAGAACCATCATCTTCTTCAAGAAATATAGAATATACACCAAGATCCTCCTCAATATAATTTACATTATATATTTCTTCATTAAGGGAGTCTCATGTATGCATCATAGATCGCACTAATGAACTTATCTTATACCAAGCACCAACAACTGTCTACACACCTAAGAAGAGATACTTACAGTTGAACTTAAATTTTATAAACAAGAACCTTGTATGGTGGTGGAAAAATCTTTGGAAACTGAAGTGCCCAGCGAAGTCTCATTGATTTATGTGGTGCATGCTGGAAAATAAGGTCGCTACTTGGGATAACACCCAGAACTGGAGGAAAGAAGGCCCTGGGTGGTGTACTATTTGTAAATGTGATTTGAAATTAGTGATACATTTATTTGTACATTGTAAATACACTATCTTGGTGTGCCAGGAGACTTTGCAATTACTTGGACACAATTGCATATGGAATGGTATTACAATTAATTCTTCCCTCTAGAATTGGATGTTGAACTCTGTGAATCATTCTTACAAATATCTTCCATTAATTATTTCCTGGAGAATTTGGCTCACCCATAACAATGTCATTTTTCAGGACAAATCTATAGTCTTGAATATCATTGCCAGCAATTGTGTTAATATCCTCTTCTTATTTCCCCAGAACAAAGGTGAGGATGGTGTTAGGATCATCCAAGAGAAGGAAATAAATAAATCTATAGCATGGTCCTTTTTCAAAGGGGCCTCTCAGAACGAGCAGACTTTATGTGGAGGGGGTGCAATCCTTTACTTATCAGATGATCATTTTTTCTAGTTCTATCTAGGGCTCAGAGAAGGATCTAACAACTTTGTTGAACTATACACTTTCAAGATTATTCTACTCTTTGATATTGAGAAAGGATTCCAAAACCTGCAATTTTTTGGTGATTCAAGTTTAGTAATTAACTGGGTCAAAGGATCACAGCGTTGCAAACACTACAACTTGGTCCCTATATTAGAGGAAATACATAACATTGAAACAAATTTTGATTATTTCACAAGTATGCATGTTTACACAGAGAGAAATCAGAAGGTAGATGCTCATTCTAAAAAAGGCCTACATCTGGACAAGGGCAAATTCTTGATCACAAAATTTCAAAGTGGAACTTCCACACAATACTATCATAGGTCATTTATGGAAGGGACGGACATTATGGGTTGACTTGCATCTATTACAGATTTTGGTTTTTTTCAATGATAGTTGTCACTCATATTGGATAGATATATTGGAGACATATTATTTTTTTTGTATGCATGTAATTTATGGCATATAGGTGTGATGCTTAAAGGGGATCTCACGATCATACAGTTTTATGTTATATCTGAATAGATGCCTTGGCATATATCTACTCAATGTAATTTTGGCATATATCTACAGATTGAAGGAGTTGATGGTTTCACCTTTGTTGAAAACAAGATTATTATAATCTATAAGCTTATTTGTTGGACTTTGGTGTTGTCCGTATGTAGATTTGAACCAATAAGACAATTCATCCCAAGTACAGAAGATTTTTGGAGGTAATTCAAAAAAATCAGTAGTAGCTTTTTTCTCTAAAGAATTATCAAATAAGTGCATACAAATATCATTATTATTTGCCCCTATATTATAACAAGCATTTGAAAAGGAAATGAGGTGTTCATTGACCGATATTGTGCCATTTCCTGAAAATTTGGGTAAACGATCTTTAAATTTAGGCAAGGGAGTTGTAGTTGGAGCTATATTAAGAGGAGATGACACATGCCATGGAGTAGTATCAAGATCTTCCTAAAATTTGATCAAACCAAATTGTTTAATTACTTTGGTTGGATTTGTTATAGAAACCACTGGATTATAATGGTTATAAATACTTCTTATTAAGGAATATGTTGAGGCTTGTGATGAAGTAGAACCACTAGAACTCCCACCACCACTACCAGATGAAGTCATAGTTGGTTTCCAAGGGGGGGAAGAGACAGAAATACCAGTTATTTATGAAGATGAATCAGAAAAATATCTTCTAATTCTAGCCTGAAGATTTTGAACGACCTCTTTTTTTCTTCCTGTTTCTAGGACAAGATTAAATTCAGGTGATTGACCCCTTTATCGTCTAGAATGACAAGAATGGGTGGACATAAGATAATAATATCACTGAGGAGGTCCGTTTTGAGCTCACCTCCAAATGGCTTCTCTTTGGTATTGAATTACAGTGTATCAGACAGTGGCTCCCCAAGAATGTTCGAGTTCTTCTCAGTTACAGGTAGTTTGAAGGATAAGGTCAAAAAGAAAAGAAGAAATAGTGGTTTGATCAGGAAATCTAAAACCAGGTTGTTTTCAGGTAGGCAAAGTCATCAAAATAGTACAAAATATAAAAAAGAACAGAACTAGAGAGTAAAAGATTACTCCCCAATATGGTCACCAAATAAATGTGGATGAAAAGGAATGGAAGTCCTTATACCAATATTTTTTAATCTCACAACATATATGATTTTAGGCGCTAAATTTTGCAAATGGGCTAATTTTCCATGGTTTTCCCAAAAAAAGATTCACTAATTTTCATTTTTTCTAAAAATGATTCGTGCAAATTCCATAGATTAAAATTATTTTACCTTAAAAATTGCCAAAAAATTATAGAAACTATATAAAATCCTTAGAAATTTTAATATTTTTACAAATCTATCGCCAAACATTCTACATTTTGCATATTAAGGACTAGTAAGATTAGCCCAGGTTTCTACATTTTAATATAAATTTCCATCCTTAAAATGTTAAGCCCTAATATTGGCTCATTACCCCTTAATTGGGGCGTATTAGATTAGTAATGTTATTTTATTTATGTCGGCTTTAGGCCATTAGTTGTAATTATACCTCCTAGTCTCCTATATATACCAAGGAGACATTTTCATTTTGAATCATCTTGTACTTGA
>ML787923.1:195554-225999 GCA_009831015.1 Picea engelmannii | reverse complement strand
TTTTCCAATGAGGAAGGAAGTTGCTTCTAAGGATAGCCTTGATGTGCTTTGTCCAAATATTAACCTTTTGAATTCTGAGATGAAATTGTTGTGGACTAGGTAAAAAACATATTGGGCCTTATGTCTATACAAAATTGAATACCACGCATAAATTGGCTCTAAATTAAAATCCACATGTTTTGCGCAAGGCAAATCTTCAAAAACATGGCCATAAGAAATGGATAAAATGAGGTAAGAAGCCATATATAATTTATGGGTCTTTTGGAGGTTATTTAAATGGAAATATATTTCACTCGAAATGAGATAACCCCAATTGATGATAGTTTTTTCATGCAGGGCACAATGCATAGCATATATGACATTTCTTGTTACAAACATAGTACATTCCAATCCGAGAATGCGGGAAAATAGCCAAGCAAATTCTCTGTATGGGTATTTTAGCAATTTTACCTCGATTATAGAAGTACCAAGGTTGCAGGTTGGATCTTCCAAATAGTTTCTCAATAGTCTATTCCCTCCCTTATGTTGCTTCAAAAATTCATCATCTTCCTCACTCTTGAATCACATAGTAGGCGCAAGTAGTCGTAACATTTTAGAAAATGTTCAGGGATCTAAAGAAATGGGTTGATGACCTTGCATTTGAATTATTCTTCATTCAGAAACAAATTTATCTACACACCATTGAATGATCTCTTTCATATCAATTACTTCTGGAACACATCCTGCTAATGTGATTCTCGAGGTTCAGATTAGGTTCGCCTTCTTCTTAGTTGGAGGAAGATTTTTGTACTACTTGTATGCCCTAGACCATTGGAACTGTTGATCTTCGTGACCAAGAGTGCTCAATGTATCTCCAAAAAATACGTCCTTCTTCTTACTTGACATATTTTCTGCTTTTTACAAAAGTGGCGTTATTGTTGATACTTACAGGTTGGCATTTTTATTTTATTTAAATTCCACTATGTACTACCTTGGTAACTCAATCATTTGTATATCATGCTTTAAATGTAATCAGTTGTCATGGGACTTGGATTTATTGTGACCCTTGATCAATGCATTGTTCATTAATAATGGCATTAGGCTTTTACAAGTGGTGGTGGATGATGTGGAAAGGGTAATTAATTTGATGGTAAATGGCAATGTGATGGTATGATAAATGGAAAGTGTTAAGTATGGAGGTGTAAAATGATGTATGGTAAATGTTACAAAAATTTGGACGTGTGGGGTTGTGGGGTTGCGGACTTAAACGATTATGAAACAATCTTCCAGAAAGGGTGACATGACTGCATTGAGATTTACGAATACGGTTAAGTGTTGGGAGAAATTCGGACTTGCAGGGTTGTGGACCTACGAGTCATAGAAAAGTGATGAGGAGTAAGGAAATTCACTCTGCGATGAGAAATATGGCTAAGTATGAAAAGAAGTAAAAAGTGGAAAGTGGATGTGAACCTGTGGATTTGCGGAGGTGGAAACTTAGGAAAGGATTTAGGGATGGCACATGGATCTGCATATGCATTGCTTGAATTTTGACTAAGTACCAAAATAAAATGGAAAAGGAAATGAAGTAAGAGTCTTGGTGAGTGCGGGGTTGTGGACCAAAGTCAAAAAAATATTTAAGCATTTTTATGCAGCTCCACATCGCATCATTTGAAAAAACAATTAAATGCTTGGATGTTTTTTTATGTAAGAGAAGAAAAGTAAAGAAAAATAAGATAAGAAAAATGTAAAAGAAATCCTAAGAGTGGTTGAATGACAATACTAGACCAGTCGAAAATATGGATCAACATCTGACTCCAACTGTGGGATAGTGACCCCCTGTGGGTTGCTGAGAACCTAGAATCTTGTTCCATTGGGCTATGGAGTCCAGTRAAACAAAAACAAAAATGTACAAAGGAAAACAAAACTATATACAAGGTTTCTTAGCTGTTGGGGCATCAATAAAAGAAATGCTTCAGATATTTCCCATTGACATGAAATGGATGAATTGTACCATTCATATMTTTGAGGATGCATGAATTATGACCATTTATTCTTTCAATTTGTTATGGGTCGATCCACAGATCTTCGATTTTGTGTGAGATGATGGATTTTCTTTTTCTTTGTTCCATAGCAAAACTAATCAGTCTTTTTGAAACTCCTTTGCRTTTGTACTTTTATAAAAATACTTATGGATTGTTTCTTGCCTCTTTTTCATTGCTAATACCACYTGCTCTCTTTGTTCTTCAAGTTGTAAAATTTCATTATGTCTTATTTGCATTGTTGATTGTTCCTCATCTTCATCATTAACAACTTGTGCTAATGCATTCAATTCCATGTGCATAGGTAATCTTGCCTCTTTTCCATATACCAAAGTAAAAGGAGAATGTTCAGTTCCATTTTTTGGAGTAAGTCGACTTGCCCAAAGCCTCATCTATCAATTTATTATGCCAATTCTTGTGGTTAGCCTCAATAGTTTTCTTGATAATATGAATCAGTGTCTTGTTTGTAGATTTTGCCATATCATTTCCTTGTGGGTAGTAGTTGGAAGATTGACCCATGGTTATTCCATATTCACCACAAAAATTTGTGAATTTAGACCCAACAAATATTGAACCATTATCGGTTATGAATTTTTCTAACGCGCCAAATCTGGATAATTTATTTTCTTTAAGAAAATGGATCAAGTGATCAGAATCTGCATTTCTTAAAAAAATTTCTTCTTGTCATTTCGTGAAATAATCAGTTGTTGTAACAATATATGAATGTCCTTTGCTATATTTGGGATTTATTGGACCAATCACATATAGACCCCATTGAACGAATGGTTGCTCTACCATCCATGATTGTAAGGGCATAGAAACCCTCTTCATTTTTCCTGAAAAGGTTTGATATGGAATGCATTTTCAAATGAATTCATAGGAGTCTTTAAATATCGTTGGCCAATAGAAACCATCTTGGATGATTTTATGTGTTCTCACCACTAGTGAAAATTGTCCCCCACAGATTCCTTAGTGGGATTCTTGTATTACTTTTATGGATTTAAAGTGATCCAAACATCTTAATAATTTACCATCAATATTTAGCCTGAACAATACTACCAATACTAGAACATAATTGTTCGTTTTTATTTTCCAATTTCTTCTTTCCTTTGAAGACATTTTTGGGGGAACTGGCCTGATTTCAAATAGAAAATGTTATCCCTATACCATTCAGAGTTCTCCAAACCTTTTTCTTTAATTACAAAATTAAATCCATCGGCAGAAGAAGTATTTACAGCTTTAATTCTTGTCATGTATTTGCATAAACCTTGTCCTCTAATAGCCTTTAATGGTTTAATCTCTATGTCATATTCTTGAATCTTGGCCAAACAATTAGCCCATCTTCCTTATTTGAGTTGTTAGTTCAATAGAATCTTAATTGGTGAATGTGGAACAGAAGCAATAACATGATTTGAAAGAATATACATCATGAAATGGACAATTTCCTTTATAAGTAAGAGATCTTGTTTTTCAACAGGTGAATCATTCAATTCATAATCATGTAACATTTTACTCATAAAATCAATTGGCAACTCTTCTTGTTTCCATTTTTTTTGGGTGAGAACCGAAGCAATGGTTTCATCTAAGGAAAATGAATACAGTATGAATTCTTTATCAAAACCAGGACTCACAAGGACTAGTGTAGTAGTAATGGAAAGTTTAATTTATGTGAATGCTCTTTGAATTTCTGGTGTCCACTCAAATTCTTGGTATTTCTTGAGTAGTTTATTAATGGGTTTAACAATGGAAGCATAGTCAGGGGAAAACATTCTTACAAAATTAATCTTCCCAAAGAATGATTGCACTTGCTTTTTTAGGTTGGGGGGTTTAGATCATTTATTGGTTTGATTATTTCAGGATCTATATATACCCTTCCTTACTCACAACATGGCCTAACAGATTTCCTTTTGTTACATAAAATAAACATTTCTTTGGATTTAATGATATTCCATATGTTCTACACTTCTCAAATATTTGTTTAAGATGTGTGAGGTGTATCTCCCTTGATTTTGAGTAGACAATTAAGTCGTCTTGATAATCAGCCATGAATATTCCTATGAAATATTTGAAAGCATGATCCATGTCTCTCTAGAAGGTAGCACCTACATTTTTTAATCTGAATGGCATTCTGATATAGGAATATGTTCCCCAAGGAGTTACAAATGTTGTTTTTGGCCTATCCTCCTCTGCAACAATAACCTGATTGTATCCTGAAAACCCATCTAACATTGACATTAATGCAGATCTTGTGACTTGTTGAAGAAGCATTTATGTGTTTGGTAGTAGGTAACTATCCTTTATACTGACTTTATTAAGATCTTTAAAATCAACACATAAGTGGATCTCACGATTTTTCTTCCTAACAACTATTGGGTTTGAAAGCCAATCTGAGTGCCTGATGGGAGAATTATGTTGGCCTTCTCTAATTTCTCAATTTCTATTTTTACCAAAGGCTTTATCTTGGGGTTAATTATTCTCAATTTTTGTTTGAAAGGCTTAGCACCCTCTTTCAGAGGTATGATATGTTGGAATATTGATTTATCATATTCCTTTAAGTCATTGTAACTCCATGCAAACACATCTTGATATTCTTTGAAAAGATGAGTGTACTTGTCCCTTTCTTCTTTAGTACAGCTAGCACCCAAGTTTATATACTTTGGTGATTCAACAGTACCAATGTTTATCTTATAGGTTTCTTGAAATTTTCTAATAGAAGATTCTTCAAATGGCTTTGAAATTTTAGTTTGGTCATCTCTCGTAGATAGGGATTCTAGGCTGACATATTTCTTTCGAGAAGGTTTTCCGATTTTCTCTTGAATTTCTTCTTGCAAATTATGACCTTCTTATGAGTCTTATTCGATTATGGTATCATCATCTGTGAAAAAATTTACCACATGTTCATCATTCTCAAACACTTCTAAGTGTTCTTGATTATCTGGGACCAATGGTCAAAAAATAGTCTTCACATGATAAGTTCCTTCTTGCTGCAAATATTTTTTTTTTTAAAAGGATGGAGTGACTGCTAATGCATCATATTTTTTATTCTTTTCTCTAGGGATAAATGATATGTTGAAATATTTGAAAGAGTCTATGATCTTTGTCACTCTTTTAACATAACATTTCAATTTTTTCCTTCCTGATTTTATATTTTCCTTTGATATGATTTATAATCAATTCGGAATCATCGGTTACTATTAAGTGTTCAACTTTCATTTGAATGGAAATGATCATTCTTTGAATCAACACTTCATATTCACCTTCATTATTAGTGCATGGAAATTTAAGTCTTATGGCATGAGGATATACAGTATATTGTGGGATTTTGAAAGTAATTCCAACTCCATTTCCTGACTTAGAACATGCACCATCAAAAGGAATTTTCCAATATTCTTGAAAAGAGTCTTGTTCTTTTATCTGTTCTTGAGTGCATATCTGTTTGGAATCAAAGACGACGTAGTTTCCCCTTACAACATCAAGATAATTTATCATCAATTCATTTTCCTTTCTTTTGAAAGAAAAAGGTTTTCTTATTTCTTTGGGGACCCTTACCATTGTTCCATATTTATTCGAGAGCATCATACATGTTTTGTCGTTCATGATGTACCCACCAATCATTGAGCACCAATCCCTTACCAGAACAACTCCATATGTTGGAGGCAAATCTACTACTACAATAGTGAAAACGGTGGTGATATGAGTTGCACTTATCCAGGCACAAAAATCTTTAATCTCTCCATAAGCTAGAACTTTTCTTGAGTCAATAGCATAAATGATTTCATTGGTTCCATAATGTTTATTACATTCCATTATGAGTACTTGCATCACTAATAAAGGCATAATGTTATTAGTAGCTTCAATGTCAATCAAACAATTGTGCAGAACGACTTCATGGTTCTCTACTGTAATGTAGAATGGTGGAACCTTTGGTTTAGGTTTAGCTGAGGAATAGTTTTGTTTCCACTTTGAGTTTGTTACTACAACTTCCATTATTGTATATGAATCATCAAATATTTTCAAAAATTTCTCTCTTTGTTGTGGAATCTTAATGACTTCCATAAAGGGAAAAGTGATTTTGAGTTTCGAAAGATCATCCATTATGTTATATGTCATTTGTTGTGGAGTCTTTTTCTGATTAGCAACAGGTGGTTGCTTCGTTGTTTCTACTTGACTTGACTTTGTCTTTTCTTTTTTTGGAACCTCTTTTGAATTGAATTTGTTTATTTGTTGATATGGATTATTGTTTAGAACGAAATGAAAGAAGAGATATAACAATGAAATATACAAATATATTGCAATAAATACAGAGATGCAGTAATGTGTTGAATTTTCTATATGAGATGAAATTGTATGTGAATATATTATTACAATGATGAGTGTTCCATATATATAGAACATATGGTGACCATCCATGAAAGGATGTGTCCCTTGGATAATAAATACCTACATATTTATTATATATATATTTATACTTTGTATTATAAATATCATGTCATATTATATATATATATATGGAAGAATGTCTTCTCGATGTTGTTCAAACATCAACACTCCCTTTCAACAAGGGAGACATTCTTCATCATGCCAAACTTGTCTCTAAAGTATACAAACTTCACTCTAGACTCATCGGATATCCATAGTACAACATGACTTCACAACCAATGCATCCAAGGCTTGTGGGTAGCTCTCAAATAGCTTCAACATGTCACCATGAGATCCACTACCTCGCAATGCATGTGTACCTCATAATGTGCACCCATATGAATTCACATCCAATGCATCCAAGGCCTATGGGTAGCTCTCAAATAGCTACAACATGTCTCGAGGACATCCACTACCCCTCAATGCATATGTACCTCATCACGTGCACCCATGTGACTTCACAGCAAATGCATCCAAGGCCTATGGGTAGCTTTCAAATAGATACAACATGTCGCCAGGACATCCACTACCTCGCAATTCATATGTACCTCGCCACTCCCTCTGAAGAGGGACCACACCAAGCTATCTCTCTTATTTTCCCAAGCCCTCCTGTGAGGGAGTTAAGCATGGTCCACCTCTAATACCATGTTGAATTTTCTATATGAGATGATATTTTATGTGAATATATTATTACAATGATGAGTGTTCCATATATATGGAACAGATGGTGACTATCCATGAAAGGTTGTGTCCCTTTGATAATAAATAACTACATATTTATTATATATATTTATACTTTGTATTATAAATATCATGTCATATATTATATGATATTATCTGTGTGTGTGTGTGTGTGTGTGTGTGTGTGTGTGTGGAAGAATGTATTCCAAATGTTGTTCAAACATCAACACTCCCTCTCAACGAGGGAGACATTCTTCATCATGCCAAAGCTGGTCTCTGAAGTATACAAACTTCACTCTAGACTCATCGGATATCCATAGTACAACATGACTTCACAGCCAATGCATCTAAGGCATGTGGGTAGCTCTCAAATAGCTTCAACATGTCACCATGACATCCACTACCTCACAATGCTTATGTACCTCATCATGTGCACCCATGTGACTTCACATCCAAGGCATGTGGGTAGCTCTCAAATAGCTACAACATGTCCATGGGACATACACTACCCTAAAAATCATTTGCACCTCATCACGTGCACCCCTGTGACTTTACATAAAATGCATCCAAGGCCTGTGGGTATCTCTCAATTAGCTACAACCTGTCCCCGGGACATCCACTACCCCGCAATGCATCTGTACCTCATCACTCCCTCTGAAAAGGGACCATGCCAAGCCATCTCTTTTATTTTCTCGGGCCCTCCTGTGAGGGAGTTAAGCCCGGTCCCACTCTGATACCATGTTGAATTTTCTATATGAGATGATATTGTATGTGAATATATTATTACAATGATGAGTGTTCCATATGTATAGAACATATGGTGACCATCCATGAAAGGATGCATCCCTTGGATAATAAATACCTACATATTTATTTTATATATATATATATATGGAAGAATGTCTTTCTGATGTTTTTCAAACGTCAACATAATGCACAATTTTTATTAATGAGAGAATGTATAGAAACTGTAAAATTACAGAGTGAATGACTCGCTAGAATGGTGGCAGATTATCTATGAGAAGAGATGTGATGGCTACGTTCATTCACAAGAAGATGATGATGTTTACAATGAGGATGCAAAGGCCTTTTTAACATAAAGAAAATCCAAAACCCTAACCCCGAAATATGAAAGGCCAAAAGGTTTGCGGGCCCTAATGGGGGTAGTTAATACGTCAACTTCCTGAGGGCGTAACTTTTGCATACGATCTCCATTTGGGGAATTTGATACCTCATTGGAAATGTTTATCCAATAAGTAAAACTTGTGAGGGAATGTTGATGTCAGCCTCTAGCCCACCAAAATTCCAAAAAAACATCGTTTAGCGCCTCAAAACGGCCCTGGAAGTTTGAGACTCGAAAAACTCTAAAAAATTGCCAAAATGAAAGAATGTTCAATGAGCCAGTGGAATAAGTGGGTGGCCACCGATTTTTACCTAGATCAATCCTCCCCCTTTAGGAATCAATGGTCCCCATTGCGTCAAGTTCTTGTGGCAGATGGGGAAGATTTTTTTGAATCCGAACCTTGGTGAGTTGCTTTCCTTGCTGCTAAAGTTGTCTTGCTTAGCTTGTTCAAGGTTATCATGAACCTGTTGTTGGAGGGGTTGGATCCATTCAACCAATTGAGTTGCATGATATGCTTGAGTGTGGGAGGACTCTATCGATGAAGATGCAGCATGAAGAGTATCAAGGGATATGTTATAATTTTTCTTGATCGGGCAGCGTGGAGGCAACCTTGTAGGTGAAGCTAGAATGTCTATGTGTTCTTCTACAACCTTGTCAATATGTGTCTGTTGGATAGGAAGGTCTTGGGTTGAGGCTACACTGGTTGCATTGTCCTTTTTTTCACCTTTTGACTGGATTGTGAAGAGGTTAAACTTTACAATATGACAGATTACTTTGTGGCATTGTTTTGTCGGAACTACCTCTCGTATCATGTAGAGTTGGCCCCCAGAGTAACAATGACACTACAAGGTCAAGACTCATAAATAACATGACGATTCCACATATATGGATGGTCTAACATAACATCATAGACTTCCAGTGGGGCAACATCACATAGTACCTCATCCTTGAAGGGCTTGATGTCATAGGACAGGCGACCTTGTTGGCTTACACAAATATCTCAACCCTGGAGAAGCCATCTGATGTTGTATGGATGCGGGTGTGGTGTTGTTGGAAATTCCAACTACTTGATGACCTATGTTGATATGGGGTTCTTATGGATTCTGCTATCAACAATAAAATGCAAAGAGGTCTCCTTCACCCACATCTGTGAATGGAAAGGCGCTCCCCCTCCTCAGCATCCTCTGGTTCTTCTGGTTGGATTGTTGTGGTCATGAAAGTAGAAGTGGGTTAGGCATCAATGATCTGTCTCCTTTTATTATTGTCTGAATTAGAGTTCGAGTCATGGATCGGCTCTGTTTCTTTGAGCTCGACCACCAATTATTATTTTGATCGACATTCATCGATGTTGTGCCAAGGAGTTTTGTGGAAGTCACACCACTTCCCGGTGTCCTTATTCGTCTTCCCATTGCTCTTATTTTCCTGTGGCTTGGACTGGTTGTCTTGAGGTTGGTTGTTCTATGATTTAGGTCCACCTTTACCATACTTTGGTTGCTGTGGATTTGTAGACCTGAACTCTCGCTTGTTCTGGTGCTTAAATTTCTACTCGATTTTGTCATCATATCAATAAACAACACCCAATAATGAGATGTCTAGAAAATCCATTACGTTTTGGATGTACTTGTGTAGGGCCCCGCGGTATTTTAGAACTAGATACTGCTAAGAGTCTTTGATACCCATATTGGTGCGCAGGGTCTGGAAGGTGTTATCCCCGATTTCTAGGGATAACTAGGAGATCATGTCTCGAGGCCCACAGGTCCTAGACATGGAGTACYGAGAGCAGGACTGACCTGAGCATGGCMCTGGAGGGCCCATCCTTCTTCTTCTTCRCCAAAATTGTCCTATCAGTAGCMGCAGCATCCATCACCATCGGCTTGGACTTACATCAGAGAAGACTCTTRCTYCATGCGGTAATTGGTCCARGTATCATGGTATGTGTCATGTTTGATCATTATAAYTTTTAGATATATGCATCAGGTTCCTTACATTTCTGACAACTTCTTGGATCTTACACTAACCCACTTGACCATTGTTGGGGGGATTAACGGGGTGCCCTAGCAAGATTGTATCCATAGGTCTTGGTTAGCCACCAGGGGGGATTTGAAGAGCTATCGTCCACTCCCACCATACTATCACTTTACATCTTATCTCCCACACATCCATCCCATTCCCCTAGTCCGGGCATTAGGATGACCTACTTGAGGGGTTACACTTCGTCCTGTGGGAAGAAGGGGTTAAAGGCCCAGGGGGTAAAAGCAGCTGGTAAAAGATAAAATCCATAGGAAATAAACCTGGAGATGCTTCGCCCAAGGATCCCCGAGAAGGCAATAAAAGGCCTCTCGATAAGAAACAAAAGGGACCCGAAGAAAAATAACAAAACAAGACCTAACCAAGAGGATGGGAGGTCTCATCACGAGCCAACCTTATCATATCTATGAAAATACCAGTGGGTAACACTGTCAGCTCTGGTCACCATGCCAAGGCAGTGTCCTCTGGTCAGACCTTGAAGTAAAAAGAAAGAAAAAGCAATAAATAAAGAATAAAGGCAATAAAGGGGCTTGGAAAAAGTGCATCCATGGCGGGTACAGCTCACCTCCTACAAAAGCACCCACGGACAATACCTACCCCTAGTCTACACTATGACTGGACATCCTTAGACCATATCACTTCATGTACATGGCTTGAATGATCTTTTGTGGAAACTTTCCTCTTCTTATGGATACCATCCCAATAGGTTGTTCTGTCTATTTCTTCAACTTTGTATAGTAGATCAGTGTAATGTCTTTGAGCTATTAGAGGATATGCTAGGGGTTTTATGCATGTATTTGATAAATTTAATGATGAATATGATTGACATTGCTATGATCCCGAGGACTGATGAGCCCATGGAGGGCGAAGTTTTTAATGTGCAGGACCATACCCGACGGATAGGTACCAATGGACCAGTACACATGGGGATATGATTAGCTCGGACCTCCATGGGGTTGAAGAGCCCATCATATGGTTGTTGGGATGGCAGAGACAGGACAACATTATGATGAGCATTTGCACGAGAAGAAAGAAGGTGGTTCCATCCAGGACACTTTGGCAGAGCCCGACCTAGGGGGGATCACCCACTTCAGATGGAACATTTTCCCCTTGATGGACAGGACGTCACCCAGAAGAACAGGATGTTATCCTGAGCATGTCGCAGTGTGATGAGGCTATTTGGCATGTGTGGCAGCTTGGAGGAGCCCTAGAAGGGCCAACGTCTGGCTTCTGGATGCAGGATATGCCCAAAAAGGGCCTACGTCTCCCTCAGAAGGGCTTGACGTCCCACTTTTTGCTCATATTATGTCATTTTTATAGCAGTTAATGTGAAAACAGTGTAAATTTTGTAGTCATCCTTGTCGGTTGTTTGAATGACCTATTTTTTTTAATTCAAAGGTCATGGATTGGTATAAATAGAGGATGTTTTTCCTCATTTTAAACATAACACAACTCACTCTCTTGTGAGATACTAAAACTTGCGCCCTAGTTTGGTGCTCTTGGTCTTTTAAAGTGAGGCACAACTCTTCTTGGAGGATTTATCTTGGCATTTATGGTGTTTCTCTCATGGAAGGTTTACAACTAGGGTTTGATTATGCATTCCTCATGATATGTAAGTAAATTTTTCATGCAAAACTTCTTAAGTGAATGGTTGTAGGCTTAATTTCTTGCATTTGCTATTATATTGTTGAATCTTGAAACCCTAGGTAGCAAGCACACTAGTAGGTCATTGCTATATGTCCCCATGTTTGAGAAATTGTTTTAGCCATTGATAAAGGAAGATTAAGCCTAGTCGCTGCTACACTTTCTCTCATTTTCTGAGTTAGCATTAAGTTATAGGTTGAAAAGAGGAGACGTCCTAGGCCTAGTTGAGTCTACACCTAGGGTTTTCACCTTCTAGGGTTTTGAAAGCCTTGCCCTTGCAACACTTTCTCCCTTAAACATGTACTTTGAAGCTAGCCGTTTTGCCAAGTGTATTTAGAGAAAGAGGAAGGAGCATGAGGCCTTTCTTAAGCAATACCGGAATGAGCCTCCTTCCCTTAGGGTTTTGATTCTAGGGCTCTGCCATTGTAGCACCATAGAACCCTACCTTCCAGTCTCTGAATTTTAAATCCTCCCGAGATCTTTTTCCCTTGCTTTTGACTCCATTTTACCCTAAGGCACTGGTTAGACTTACAACGTTGAGCTTTTGTTGTGTAAACTCATCTTTTAAAACTTTATTTTTGAAACCCTAACTAACCCTAACACTACTAACCTAGGTTGACGTCATACTTGACGCAGCAAGCCTTCTAACTAAGCAATTAATGATGACGTCAAGCATTTATTGAGATATTGTTGATTGAAAATACTATTGGCTTGGTCATTCTTGTAGACACTGATGAATTGGTGATCTTGCATAGGCTATTTAGCAAAACGTTGACCTTATCTTGTCTACTATATTGCTTTTTAAATGAAATCAGATAATTAAGAAGTACTAACCCTTTGAATTATAACCTGCAAATATACATATAGTGTTGTTATTGTCTTGTTCCGGGCAGGTGTTCTCAACAGGTACTTCACTTCTTTATTCCTCTATGAAATTTTTGTCCCAGTAAGTTTCCCACCAGTGTTTGACATGGGGGAGAGCCTTAAGGAGCGCAAAGGTGATCTTTTCTCTGTCGAAAAAATTGTGAACAGAGAAATAACCTTCTAGAAAATTTAATCATTTTTCCAAATCATCTACATTGATCTAACCTTCAAATACATGAATATCAAAATTAGCGTGTTCCTTGAATGGGGCAGCATCTCCAAAGTGACTACTTGATGAAGATGCGCCTGCTATTATCTGTAATCATTGAAGGATTTGGGAAAAATTCTCCAACATCTCGTTCCTCTGTCGCGCAAGGGCTTCCATGAGCAACAGATTGATGGGATCTTTTTCTCCCTTGTTCCTCTTCTCTTCCTCCATGGGAGGCTTCTTATACTGGCGAGAGCGGTTGTCCTAAAGAGAATCTAGCTTGAGACCCAACTCTCTATACCTTGACCTCATCGGGGGCATGCACTAAGAACGAAAAGGAGTAGCGTTCTCTGATACCATTGATCCGGATTATTTTTTAGAATGAAATAAAAGCGGAGATATAACAATGAAATAGACAAAGATATTGCAATAAACACGGAGATACAATAATGCACAAATTTTATTAATTAGATAATGTACAGAAACTGTAAAATTACAGAGTGAATGACACGCTAGATTGGTGGTATCTTATCTCTGAGAAGAGATGTGATGTCTATGCTCATTCACAAGAAGATGATGATGTTTAAAATGAGGATCCAAAGGCCTTTTTAACATAAATAAAATCCAAAACCCTAACCTCGGAAGATGAAATGCCAAAAGTTTTGCAGGCCTCGATGGGGATAGTTGATATATCAACTTCTCGAGGGTGTAAATTTTGCATACAATCTCCATTTGGGGCGTTCTATACCTTGTCGAAAAGGTATATCCGAGAAGTAAAACTTTCTTTGGAGGTTAAGGACTATCGATGCCAACCCCTAGTCCCCTAAAAGTTCAGAAAAAAATATTTTAGGGCCTCAAAGTGGCCCCAGAAGTTTGGGACTCAAAAAGATATAAAAAAATGCCAAAATGGAAATTTGTTCTTTGAGCTGGTGGAATAGGTGGGTGGCCACCGATTTCTGCCTGGATCATTTGTGGCCTCGTCTAGATGAAATTATCTTGCAAAATATCATTTTCATCTTGTTCATTGAAAATACAAAATGGTTCCAATTCAGTAGTCTGTACTAATTCCAGATCATCATTTTGCATAGTGTTTGACTCCAGGTCAAGGTCTTCAAAACTTTCTTAAATAACAATTTCATCTAACTCGAGGGAATTTGGGTTTGGGACCCACAAGGCTCTTGGTATTTGTTCTTCATTCCTCGTGTCATTTCTTGCTCTCTAATCTTGAGAATTATTTCTTCTTTGTTATTGTATAGGAACTCTGACAACTTGGTCTTCTGAAGAAAGTGGGTTGGTAGCTCATCTTAACCTTGTTGGTTCATTTTTCATTTTCCAAATCGACCTATTCATCTGAGATATCTCAATTTTTTTCTTGGTTTCTTCGGTTGTGGCTAGATCATTTCTTACGTCTAGGATAACACCCTGAAATATTCCACCAATTCCTCGTTTATCAACATTCCTTGAGCCCGAAGCTCTTTGGTTTGCTATGGTTAAGTTAGTCATTTTTCTTTGAACCTTTTCGAGGATAATTTCAAGATCCACATTTTTTTCTATCACAATTTCTTCCATCCCACTCGCTTTGTGTATAGCTCCATCCAAATAGTTTATTTGATCAGCCCTGATAACATATTTTACATTTGATGGAATAAAACTTATAACAACCAAGTATAATTGGGTGATTTGTTCTTTGATCTTCATGGATTTGATTTAGCACCTTTTGAAATTGCAAATTTAAATCTTGTATCCTTTCACCTTTCTTCAAATAGATTTGAGTGAACTGAGTTAATAACATGTGGTACGTGACCCGAGGCGTATACATGGTCATAAACATAGTTTCTATATCATTGAAAGATGCAATTGACCAGGTTGGAAGGGACATATACCATTAATGAGTTGGGCCAATCAATGTTTGCAAAAACAATCTAACCATTACATATTCGTGTTCTACTAGATGCAATTCACACAAAGATAAAAATTGTTATGTGTGTCTTTTCGGGTCCATTATTCTATATCCTACAAATAATGATAAAGATCCTTGTGGGAGAGTGGCTAATTGATGTTGTTCACCATAAGGTTAAGGTCTCTATTCCTCATCCTTCTTAGTGGGATTTTATATCTTTCTCGATGTTCAGGTATTTCATTTCTTCTTTCTTCTTTATCTCCCATCTATTGAATTTTTATTATTTCAATTTCAGAGTTTTCTCCAACTTCAAGATTTCAAAGTTGTTTATTGTTATTGGTCCTATATACGTCTCTATTATTTTTCTAAGTTTCCAACCCTTTGTCTTTGTCCTCTTGTGATCTCTCTTTCTTCTTCATGAGCCACGGTTTCCCAATAATTTTCTAATTCTACTCCAGTCATGCTTGTTGTTATTTCTAGATTATACAATTGATGCAATATTCTTTGTTTATTTCCATGATCAATTTGCAAATTTGGTTGATTCAAGTTAGGTTGAGTCACAAATTTTAGTATGTGAAAACCAGCCTTCTCCTCTCCCCAGTATGGTCACCAAAATGTTGATATAAAAGATTTTTTTACAGTCTTAAGGTCAACCTCACGAGGATATGAATCCCCCTTCATTTTTAGAGAGGTGGTACTCCTCTTGTTCTTATGATTCCAAGAAAATAAAATGAAACAAAACAAAGTCTGAGAAGGACCAGACTTAATATTTACATTTACATTCAAGGAAAACAACACCTGAGATTTGGGACCGGGTGTTAAAAGAAACTCAAATGTACAATATCTACAATGTGAATAGATAATATGCATATAGAATATAAAGGACCGATATATCCATCACAACATTTAACAATACCACAAATAGAGAGAACAAGAAATGGATCACAAATAAAGAGAGCTTTAAATTATATTTCAATAAAGTACAAAAAATATTATGATAGATAGAACATTTGGTAACTCAAGCTTCTAGTCAAAGTCTTTGAGAATACAACAATATAATATCCCAAGTAGCTCACTCGGAGTCTAAAAAATAATAATGAGTCTTTAAATACAAAGCAAATTTCTTTAAATAAAGTAAAATGCATATGCCCTTCAAAGAGGACTGGTATTGGCTCTCGTGGACCACAAAATGAAAATACCTAGAAGATAACAGAAGGACAAACAAGAATCAACCTAAATCCCACAGAAAATCGAGTAGAGAAAGGCAAAGTGATAAATGATTGTAGCGGAAATGGACAGAAGAAAAATTGATGAGTAGATTTTATGTTCAACTCATTATGATGGAGAAATCTCATCCCTTCACTTGCTTGCATTTGACTCCTTTATAGACATCTGTTGTGGTTGAGGTGGCATAACTTCTCTATGTGTTTCTTGATTTTCTGGTTCAGTAATTTCAATTAACGCCTTTTTCAACCATTCCTCAATGTACTCTCTCGAAGGTGCCATGGTGATTTATGTTTGGTTTTAATCTCAAGCAATTGTCTTTCGAATTCTCTCGGGTCTAGTTCTGATTGATGCAATGCATCATCCACCTCATCATTTATGTTGATATATTGAACCAACCATATTTCAACTTCATCCTCAGAAAATTCTATGGTTTCAGTAAATTCATTAACACAGGCAACTTTTGATGCTTTAAGTTGTCCCATTAAATATTCTTTGGTTAAGATCTTGGTATCCATCAATAAATCAAGACCATCTAATTCATTGGTAAGACCCATAATCTTAAGAAATAAATCACCCTTTTTATTCCTTAGGGCCTCGATTTCATTTATAATTTCTCTTCATTATTTATTCTCCTTAATCAACAGGCATTAATTTACTTCATACGTTAAGGTGAAGGAAGATTTTGTTCCTTTCTTTGGGCTTCATTTAAACTGGAAATTTTAGTTGAAAATGTATTTATAGCTTCCTTGAAAATTCCTTCATCATTATCCAAATATTTCTACATATATTCTTTGAAGTTATTTATTCTAGAGGAAAAGTTAGCAATATTTTGGGCAAGCTCCCAAATTTCCTGAATTATATCAACCCATTTTTGTATGGCATCACCAACATATTTTCTTACAACCTGCAATAAACTTGATGAGCCTTTGTATTTCGTACTATTTTCGGGGATCTCATCCAATTCAAGTATAGGTTGCATAGAACTTAAAGTTTATGGGAACAATGGTGTTAGTACCAAAGCAACTTATAATTATTTTACTCTTTTCTTTAATTCCAAATTCTCTTTCTCCATTTTTTCAATTGACTGTCTTAATGCATCTCCAGTAGCTCTATGAAAAACTGTGATTTTAGATGGTGCTACTCCATCCAAGTCAATAGAATATTTCCATTGTTTAGATGAGTTTTTATTCTTGGTATTAACTTTTTCTAAGAGTAACTTTTTGGTTTCACAATTGTAAGCCACAATGTGCAGAGTGACAGACCCCTCTTCAAATATCTCAGGATCATGAGTCATAATAGCATCATATATTTCTCCAGTTAGGTTCTTCAATGATTTCGTCCATGTCCATAGCATGGGGACTTTCCTGGTATTTTGGTGCATTTATTTCCACTTGTAACAGATTTCTTTTTCTTTTTATAGGAGTGTGTGCAACATATGTTTTCTAAAGGCTTTTTCTTGGTGGGTTTTTATCTCCATCGTCATCTGAACCTCCAACTGGTGTTTTTCTCGTATCCATTCCACTGGTTTTTTTCTTCATTCCTGATGGAGTGCTTCTTTGAGATGTTGTCGGTGAGTTAGGGTTTTGATTTGTTGTTTTCCTGTTGTGTTTTTTGTATCCCTCATTTGTACTATTTAATTCTCATATATTCTCTGAATTTTGGTAGGCCGCTAGTTCCTAGAGATCCAAATTATCTCCACCACCTTCTTGAAATTGTTCAATTCTGATAAAGTGTGAAGCATACCCTACTAATTGCATATGTGTGATGAATTTTGTATCTGGTTCAAAACCTTCAACAGGTTTGGCTTCCTTCAAACCCATTTGTTCGTGATGTTTTGCCAACTCATTTAGGTGAATTATATGTTTAACAATATAATCCCCAATTTTCCATGGTAGGGATATAAACTGTTTTTTCCTTTTGTCATGGAAGAAATGGGCCCAAGTTTTGTATTTCCTACATACTTCTCCAACGGATATTTTATTTGATGTATAAAATGGTAAGAGGAAAGGTTTCTCCTTACTCCCAAATATTATAATTACAGTGAATTCTTTGGACAACTCATAAATCCCTTTTCCAGTGAGGAAGGAAGTTGCTTCTAAGGATAGCCTTGATGTGCTCTGTCCAAATATTAACCTTTTGAATTCTAAGATGAAATTGTTGTGGGCTGGATAAAAATTGTATTGGGCCTTGTGTCTATACAAAATTGAATACCATGTTTTGCGCGAGGCAAATCTTCAAAAACGTGACCATAAGTAATGGTGAAAATGAGGTAAGAATCCATATAGAATTTATGGGTCTTTTTGAGGTTATTCAACTGGAAAGAGATTTCACTTGAAATGAGATAACCCCAATCGATGATATATTTTTCATGCAGGGCCCAATGCATAGAATATATGACAGTTCTTGTTACAAACATAGTAGATTCCAATCCGAGAATACGGGCAAATAGCCAAGCAAATTCTTTGTATGGATATTTTAGCAAGTTTACCTCGATTCTAGAAGTACCAGGGTTGCAGGTTGGATCTTCCAAATAGTTGCTCAACAGTTTTTTCCCTCCCTTATGCTTCTTCAAAAATTCATCAGCTTCCTCGCTCTTGAATCGCATAATTGGCGTAGGTAGTCATAACATTTTAGAAAATGTTGAGGGAGCTAAAGAAATGGGTTGATAACCTTGCATTTGAATTATTCTTCATTCATAAACAAATTTATCTGCACACCATTGAATGATATCTTTCATATTAGTTACTTCTAGAACATATCCTACTAATGTGATTCCTGAGATCCAGATTAGGTTCACCTTCTTATCAGTTGGAGGAAGATTTTTTAGTACTTTTATGCCCTGGACCACTAGAACTATTGATCTTCGTGACCAATAGTGTTCAATGTATCTCCAAAAACACTTCCTTCTTCTTACTTGACATATTTTCTACTTTTTACAAAGGTGGTGCTACTGTAGATACTTACACATTGGCATTTTTATTTGATTTAAATTCCACTATGTACTGCCTTGGTAACTCAAACAGTTGTAGATCATGCTTTAAATGTCATCAGTTGTCATGGGACTTGGATTTATTGCGACCCTTAATCGATTTATTGCTCATTAATAACGGCATTATGATTTTACGATTGGTGGATAATGTAGAAAGGGTAATTAATTTGAACGGAAATGGTGATGTGATGGTATGATAAACGAAAAGTGTTAAGTATCGAGATGTAAAATGATGTATGGGAAATGTTACGGAAATGCGGACTTGCAAGGTTTCAAGGTTGCAAACTTAAACACTTGTGAAATAATATTTGGGAAAGGGTGACAATGACCGCATTGATATTCATGAATACGGTTAAGTGTTGGGAGAAATGCGGACTTGCGGGGTTGCGTACATACAAGTTATAGAAAAGTGATGAGGAGTAAGGAGATTTGCTCCACAATGAGAAATACGGCTAAGTATGAAAAGAAGTAAAACGTGGAAATTGGATGCAGACTCGTGGATTTGCAGAGGTGGAAACTTAGGAAAGGATTTAGGGATGGCACACGGCTCTGCATCCGCATTGCTTGAATTTTGACTAGGTACCAAAAGAAAACGAAAAAGGAAATAAAGTAAGAGTCTTGGTGAGTGCGGGGTTGCGAACCTAAGTAAGTCAAAAAAATATTTAAGCATTGTTATGCAGCTCTGCATCCGCATCATTTGAAAAAATGATTAAGTGCTTGGATTTTCTTTGATGTAAGAGAAGAAAAGTAAAGAAAAATGTAAAATAAATCCTAAGAGTGGTTGAATGGCAATACTAGACCGGTCAAAAATATGGATCAACGACGACATGGATTTGAAACCCTGAAAATGTTGTCCCCATCATCAAGATTGTATACCATCAACGCTATCATCATGAGTTAAAAACTCATGCAAGAACAAATCGTATTATGGCTATTAAGTTGGGTTTTCAAATCTGAAATTAGTTTTAGAAAAAGAAGACCCAATCTATATAACTCTGTAATCATAGTCGATAAGAATAAAGGACATGCATAAAATAAAATATCAGCGTCCAGAGTGAACCAATGTTCATAATTATTTCAGTATCAATCATGCATTCAAAACTTCAACAAATTGCTTTTGTTTTGAGACTAGCAGGTTATGGTTTCAAAACACATCCTTTGGTTTTACAAAAACCAAATGAATGTAGCTTCAAACCCTGAGCTGGAAAACTGTTAGCAAAACGCATAAATAATATCAACAATCATTGACTAGTAAAGCTTCAGGATTTATGGGTGGTCGCCCTATGAGATATATATGATGGACCCCTGAGAATGCTCCCAATTACTCATCACAATCATCTGCTAAAACTTAAATATTCAACTAGAAACCACTTATTGAACTGTGTTTGTGAATAACCAAAATTACACCAAGACAACTCGAACCCAGGTTACCCTTTTGTTATAAACTCAAATGGATTATTTCTGAAATAAAATAAACTGATAATCTTGCTACTAAATTTATGGAAAGTGAATAAATGAATGCCATGGAGTCATATTTCAAAAGTCACTTCGACAGAATGAGAGAATAGAAGAAGAAAACATAATAAAAAACCAATCAAAATAGAGCCACCATAAATTATATTTGCAAAGAAATCAAATATTTGATGCATAAATGAGTTGGTGATTGCATTACTATGACCAAATGCTTAAATTCTTGCCAAAACAGGTGTAAAAAATTATCTAACCATAATGGCCGAGCTTTCTTACCAGATTCAGACTGTAACTTCTCCCAAGCACAACGAATACTTCAAAAAAATGAGGGTGGAATATGGAGGATGATGGGTTAATGCCCATGTCCTTGCACATTGAATGCATGGGCAGCTTCATGTTAACCCAGATCGTATGCAATAAAAAACCTTTCCATGTCACATTTTACCTTTTCAAGGAGTGTTATAACCACCAATCTAATACAAGAGTGAAAGTCAAGTACGCAGGAGATCCATGCATCATACCCATGTAAATCTTACCATAAACTATCATACCATCGAATGACAACCCCTTTCAACAACTAGGGTTTGTATTATTAAACCACATTTTTGAAAAAAACCAAATGCAATATGTTGATATTGGTTCGTGCGCCCAATGCATAACATAAGTTGAAGCTCGGGTGGAATCCCAAAGAACACTTCATACCTTTGACTGAAAGTCCATATACCACATGAAGTTTGATTCACAACATTTGTAATGTGAATTCAAGATCATCATACCATATGTGAGTAAAAATTTGCATGTCAATCCCATACATTTCCACTTTGTGAAACCAAAAAAAAAAAATCATATTGTACTTTACAAATAAATCCTTCATCCTTTGAAAAAAATCTTATAGTACAACCTTGCAACATGAAGTTAAAAAAATGATCATTTCTCAAATGGAATATAATATAGGTTTGTTGCCACATATTTAGGATATGCTTATAGAATTTTTCAACCTTTAATCTATCATGGTTATAGTAATTAAATTCCCCATGACGCGATCACAAAGTAATTTTATTGTATGCAGTCTGATGAACACTTTCAAAATTTTATTGAGCCTAACTTCAATATTTTGTATGTAATCAAGTTAAAGTAGACATCATAATGAAGTTGGAGAAATAGAAATATCATAAATGTAGGTTATCGTTTTAACTTTAATTCATGTGTTGTCATCTTAGGAATAATTGAAAATAAACTCTTTATTTATTTTGTCTTCTAATGGGTCCCACCTAAAAATTATATCTATCATAATATGTTTTTTGGTATTCCTTGCAACCATTTGTAGGCTATATAACTAGTGGCGATTTTTCGAGTCAACAGTCATCAATAGTAAGGGAAGGGGATGGTAAAACTATTCCACATTAATATCTAGGTCAATAAGACCAAGATAGACACTTTATTCGATTTTAGTTCACGGTCTAATCTCATAGCAACGAACTAGATACATTTATGAGACTGATGAATGTTGTATTATTCCTATATTTAGATTCATTTTTTATAGTACATTTGGATGATATATTGGTTTATAGATCTACCTGGGATATGCACATATCACATTGTATGCAGGTGTTGGAGACCCTGAAAAATCACCAACTGCTGGCTAACCTCAAAAAATGCAAGTTTGCTCCGTAGTCATTGGTGTATTTGGGGTATGTGTTCGGTGGAGGGGAACTCAAGATAGATTCCAAAAAGATGGAGGCCATCATGAAATGGCTAGTTTCTACAATCATCACTATAGTTATGAGCTTTGTTGGGGTATCACAGTACTTGCAGAAGTTCATAACTTCATTTTCAGCAGTAGTTGCACCACTCCATGCAATAACATCGAGTGGTAAGAGTTTCAGTGGGGGAAGAATTAATAGAATGCTTTCGATGAGCTAAAAAGAAAGATCAGTCAGTTACATTACCAAACTTGTAAAAGTTGTTCTAAGTGGAGACAAATGCAAGTGGGTATGCCATGGGAGCACTTTTGATGCAAGGAGGAAGGTCTGTATGTTATCATTATGAAATATTTCATGGGGAAATTATCAACTATCCTACCTATGACAAGGAAATATATGCCTCAATGTTGACAGGTCTGAATGGCTTGTCCAACAGGTAAGGGAGAACGTCCGATGGAAGGTCCCAATTAGACCTACTCTCGTTTGGGGTAGTGTTTCCGACCAGTATGTGGGTTTGGTTGCCACTACAAATTAAAAGAATAAAAATGGGAAAGACAATGAATTGTCCTCCAAATAATCCTAATTCACTCTAAATCTAATCTAAGCTTAAATCAAACTAATCTAACCTAATTATTGTTAACCTATCTCATGGAAGCAAAACTAATAGAATGAGTACAGTGAAAGATAATATCATCATAGCTTAAAATAATTCATGTATGCTAATGGTAAGTGATAATAACAATGCTACATATACATAAACAATTAGTTGTACAATGCATTTATAACATTATTTTTGTACTCATAAGGGAACATGTGACAACATGAACGTTTAGAGTAAAGTGAAGAAATAATCTATACATCAAAATTCTATGCTACTTAAGAAGAAGACAAATTCACAAAGAAAAATATCATATACATCTACCAAAATCACAAATTCCCATAATGTCTCTTGCTCTTCATTCATTCAGAAGTAACAGTATCATCTTTCATTTACAAAGGTCAAAAGTCCCCTTTTACATTCAGTGAACTCTCTTTTATAAAACAAGAGAGACTCTTCAGCTCTCGTGGTTGTTCATTTCGTTTTCCCTTTCATTTCTTCATTTTACATTTTAAAATTCTTTTAAATTTCAAAAAATTAATATATGAGAGTTACAAACAAAATCTTAAGAGACTCTTGAGTGGTTATTCTCGCCCTCATGAAGTTTACAAATGATATTCACCTAAAAATGTTATTCACTCTACATGTTGGCGTCTTCTCCTATTTCCCATTACGTTTATGGATGTTTCCAATGTTTGTTTGTTGATTAATATCATTATGACTTTTTCTCCTCGGTCTCAGCTTTCAATCATGCTCTTGTTCGTCTGATTTTGACTCCTATAGCTCAAGTTGTGGTTGTTTGAACATTGCACAGCATGTTCTTCAATTAAATTCGGGCATCTTTTGTGTTATGAGTTTTCAGAGAATTTCCACTCTCAGTCTGCCAACATTTGATATTCCATCTTATTCTTCTCTCTTCCATCTTTCCAGCAAGCAATCTCGGGCCTAATCTTGTTAAACGTAGCCCCAGATATGGTTGCTTGAAGTTTACCCAATCAATTTTCCCCCCAAATTCATGGTTTGTTGTTTTCTGCATTTTTTGACATTATCTGTCACTTGTTTAGCCTAAATACCTCTCTTGCTACATTCGTCAATCCCATACCTTTGCAACCCAAGATATGCCCATTTGAAAAGCGGTGCTCAACAACCCTTTATCATGCATGTGGGTGAATTTGGGTCATTGATCCTTAACCTGCAAATAAAAATCTCACATGCATAAGAGAATCCAATACTTAGTGGTTTAAATGGTTTTAGCCCCTTTAGCTAATTTGAATAAGAACCTAGGGCATGTATAGGACCCAAAGCTTCTAATATAATTTTAGCTAATTTTCCTCCTAAAAAATAGGAAAATAAAATAAAAAGAAAAATAACAAAATTAATTAAAACTAACCTACATGAAATTACAATTAACAAATAAAATTAACAAAATTACCCTTAACCCTATGTGAAAATTAAAAATTACTAAAATAAAAAATAAAATATTTCCCCACCCACGTGAAATTAGAGATTAATAAAATGAAAAATGAAAAATATTCAATAATAAATAAAATAAATAATAAATACCCATCCCAAAGTCTTCAACCCTTGGTCTTCGTTAGGGGAATGAAATTCCCAAAAGTCTTCAACATATATGAATTTCTCCATATAATATTCCTCGGAGTCTTTGTCATTAAGTCTTCGCCCCAACCCAAAGTCTTTATTGTTGGCATGAGTGGTGCATGTTCACTCCAATGATCTAAGCTTTCGACGACAATCCAACTCCATGAGGATTCTGACGACATTGCATTCACTCTAATGGATTAAGAAGATATCAAAATAATATAATGCCTTGGTCTAAGATATCATTCAATTAGGTGCATGTTTTCCAA
Source organism: Picea engelmannii (assembly GCA_009831015.1). Lineage (NCBI taxonomy): Eukaryota > Viridiplantae > Streptophyta > Pinopsida > Pinales > Pinaceae > Picea > Picea engelmannii. Next base: position 201,259 of record ML787923.1, on the reverse strand, counting down.
AAATAATTATTAAAATAATCCTCCAAAAATAATATTAAAATAACAATTGCATGGTTGTCGGGGTATTTGGTAGTCGGAAGGGTTGGTAGATGAGGTGAGATAAGTCTTGTAAAAGGTAAATGTCGACGGTAAGTTCTGACGATGATCTTTTGATGGAAAGGTGAAGAAAATTAAAATAATAATATTTCCCCATATCAGAAGGGTCGGTCGTCGGAAGGTGGCAAGTCAAGGTAAGTGGTAAATCCCTACGGTAAGTTCTGATGGGCTCTTCTGACGACATAGTCTCGATGGGATATGAAGAATATAAAATAATATTTGTGATATGTGCACATTCTTCAAGATTAAATATTAAAATAATGTAATTTCGATGGTGCACATTCTCCAAAATGAATTAAAATAATCTTCCATTAAATAATGCATGGTCATCGATAAGGGAGGTGAGGTGAGTCTTGGTAAACCGTCTACGGTAACTCTCCGATGACGAACACTTCCCATGATAAGTATTAATATTAAAGTCACACACCTCCTCCTGAAGGCTCGTCTTCAAACAAAATATTAAAGCTTGCATGGTCGTCGGTAAGGGAGGTGAGAGAGGTGGTAAGTCTTGGTAAATCCTCCAATGACCAAGAATTGAAGACCAGGCCAATGAGTTCTCCAACTGCACACTCCAATGAGCTCTCACAACAAGCTAGGTCAAAGACCCTTAAATAATAATATAATAAGGTTAAGTTTGATTTCCTTATAGCTTAGTCTTCGGGTATATTAAAATAATCATGTATTATTCCAAGCAAGGGGAGGAGGAGATTCCTAGAAAATAGGAAGGTTGTCTTAAATTGGTAATTTCCCATGGAATTTACCACAAAGTAAATGTGAGGACCAATGGAAAATAGGAAGGTTGTCTTAAATTGGTAATTTCCTATGGAATTTACCACAAAGTAAATGTGAGGACCAATGGGGAGAAACTTTGGGAGACGTCTCATGGGATATTACATTGAGTTTTAGAGAGTGAGGGTAAAAATGTAGAAAATTAAATTAAAAAAACAATATGAAATTAAATATGGGAAAATAATATGAATATGTACAACCTAGGACTTAGGTGATAAGAAAGGAAAACAAAATTAAAATAAAAATTAAAACGAAAAGAGAAATGAATATATATATATATATATGAAAAGTCAAATTGTTTTTTTAGTTTTACGATATATGAGAAAAATAAGGATGTACATATTACACCTTAGGTCTTGAGAAAAACACATCATTTAACAAATAGTTTGTTCATATAACTTAAATAGTTTGTCCATGTAAAAACATATTTACCCCATGTAAAAATAATATATAAAGTGAAATTAGTTTTCCCCATGGAAAAATAAATATATAGTGTAACTTTAGGGGAAAACCATGGGGAAATACCATGTGCTAATAAACCGTGTGGTTTTTCCAAAACCAAGGATAAAATAGAAATAAATAATTACAAAATTAATAAATATAAAAATAAATAAATAAATAAAATTAAGAAATAAATAAATAAAATTAAAAATAAATAAAACTATTATACAAAATATATATAAAATATATACAAAATACAAAATAAGTCGAATTACACACAAGTTAGGGTTCCATGCTCGTCATGGTTCCATCGGTCAGGGTTCCACCAGCAAGGGTTTCGCACCTAGGGACTGAAATTAGGAATAAGGCATATCAGGTAGGTTTTGAGAAACCGGTCGTCAAGGAGAATAGTTAGGTTATAGGAAATCAAGAACATTGTGATTCAACTACGACGAATGGAAAGCATCAAAGGGGAAGAAGATGACACTTCATGCGACAAATCAATGGCACAAGTAGTGGCGAATGGTAAAAGGAGATCAACGTTAACAAAATTCACAACACAGGTCAATCTAGTCAAGATGGACATTCCAGAGGGAAGACTTGCTAAGATTGCAAAGATAGGGAATACGATCAGGTCAAGGAACAAGTTCTTGCGTGAGGCCACAATGTGTGATGTTGATTACAACAGATAGTGAGGAAGCAACATGACAAGTATCTACAACAGATAAGCTCAATAGGCCTTGGGTCTAGGTCTTGGTGACAGAAAAGACCAAAAAAGGAACCGGGTAGAGACCAATATAAAGAGGCTTGGGAATAGGCATGTGGGGAAGGTGGATCTGATAACCTTGGGGGCGTCGAACCTTAGGGAAATTGTAAGCCAAGGTAAGTCACTTCCCAATAAGGGCACATCCAGGTCAAGGATATGGATAAGGATCAAGATATTCCCCCACATGTATCTCAAATCCGGAGCGGTCACGTGAATGAAGTGTCCCTACAAACCTACTCCTGCAAAACAGAAAATGAGATCAGTCATGCGATTAAAAAGAGACTTGTCAATACATCATAAATATTATATTCCCTGCCTTCAAGTAAACTTATAGATGAGTGTTGGGTTCTTCAATAATAATCATGGTTGGCTATATATAAGTGTCTTGATACTGTATGTGCCAAGTCTCTACTCAAAAGCAGGATTAGTTATCTTATGATTATGTAATGGTCCCAAGCAAATTTTTCACTTAGGAACACTAACTTACCTCTAATTTAACTGTTTATTGATGTGTATGCAGGTTGGCCACTAACATTTCGGCCTTAGGGTTTACTTCAGTTATTCAGCCACAGTTTATTCAAGATGCATTTCAACACATAAAGATCTCAATAATACACAAGATATGGGACCACAAACAAGATCTGAACTTTATTATAAGAAAGCAAGCACCTGATACAATATAGAAGCAAATCTGGAATAGCTACAGATGGCTTCAAGACAAGAATATGAGTTGCATACAAAATGCTCCCAAAACTACAAAGTAAACCTCCCAAAGGTTGTAGTACAAGATGAATGCTCCAACACCAAACTAGGGTTTGGGCCTAACCCTCAAGCTCTTGGTACAGCCTTGTTGAAGACTATGAAGATCAAGGGTTCAGCTCTCCTGAATAAGAAGACTCCTAAACGCTGTCAAAATCCACCAAATGATAGATCGGGGCAAGAGTGACCTCCTCTCGAAGTATGGAGCCCAAATACTAATTCCTCCTCCTCCAACTGCTGAAACCCTAACTGGTACGGCCCTCCTGAAACCCTGAATATGGCCAATAATTCAGCCTGGCTGAATAAGGCCTCTGAATCATCTGAAACTCTCTAGGATGATAGATTGGGTAGACCAAGTCCCTCAGAGAAGTTTCAATGTCAGATATGAGGTATAGCCTCCTAGATATGAGAATCATTGAATTACCAAAACATCCTCTCTCCTCTGAAACCGTCCCAATCTGCAGATGATGATATGGACGTGGTAACTCCTCAAGAAAGCATCCAAACTAATGAGTGAGGGTCTGCAAGCAAAACCCTAATGTTGAAATCTCCCCAAGCATCCTCAATAGGTTGGATCGAACTGTTCTTCAACAAATGGTGTGCCCCTGCTGGGAAACCCTAACTACTACAGCCCTGCTAGTCCTCCTGAATAGATGATGGATGTAGAATGGTGTGGGTGGAGTATTTCATTCCCGAGACCAAGCTTGGAATAAGGTGAGTGGAATCTTTCACCACTAAGTTGTTCTCTAGGGTTTGTAATATCAAAACCCTCAAAACTGTATGCTCAAGACCATCAACAAGAAAATACCAAATATCCAAGATGAAATGAGAGGTGTGCCCTAGCCTTCTCTTTATACTTCTTTTATGTTTCCCTGTTGAGTTAAGTTGACCCCTAGGGTCAACTCCTAACTCAACCTCCAGCACTCTATTCCTTCAATGAGTTACCTCTTTAACCCTTTTTACCTTTTCATCAAGTCAACTTTAAAATATAACATTAGTTTGGTTGACTTTTCCCCTTTGTGTGAGACTATGGTCTAGTGGGGATGCCTAGACCACTAAGTCTTCCCAAACCTCTTCATCAAGAGGTGGGGGACATTCCAGTCTCCCCTGCTAGAAATTTCTTGTCCTCAAGCAATTCCAAACCTGTCTCACGTACCACCTGTTCATTCTCCCATGTGGCATCCTCAATGGGTAAATCCTTCCATTTGATCAGGTACTCTTTGATGCTTCTTTTCCTGAGCCTCTTCTCCTGAACCTCCAGTGTTATAAAAAGATTTTCCTCACCATTGTTATCTTGCACAGACGACCTTTTTCCATTTCCCTATGCAGACTTATCAACCCCCTTTTTGATAAATCCAGAGTAGAAATTATATATTTTTCCACATATACGCTTCCTAATTGCTTTGCAAGATGTGTATACACTTGTTGCTCCACTACAGCTCGTGTATATCGGGATTTGTGCTAGAAAATACAAAATGAGGTCGGGTTTCTATGTCACGATAAATGATCTCTGATATTTGGCCTTCCATATACTGGAAACGTTCCGACTCGGCCCTTCGGTTGCATTTTGGAGGCTATAAGAGCACAATTTCGAGCTATGGAAAAAAGGGAGAAAGCATTCAACTTTGAGAGCAAAGTTACTCTGGATAAATTACTTCATATTGAGTCTGCATCCCTTTGTCCCTCAAGTCTAAACACAGTGTTCAGCCCCCAAGCTCTTCCCTTATTGTCAAGAGGATCTCATTATATCTTTGCTATGAGCTTGCCTTTGGTGGAGGATTGAAGCGGTGGAGACCCAGTTGGAAGGAACTTGGTTTCTTGGTTTCGAACCATGATGACACGGAAGTTTGTAATGTTGATACTTTTGTTGATCAATTATTAATAGAAATACACATTTCCCGTCCTATCGATATCTTGCAAATATATGATTATTATCCATGGGCATGTTTGTAATGTTTATTAATGGATTTTGTTATCTGATGTGCTAACTCATTTTATATACTATCACTATATACTTGCATCGCTTGTTTGTTGAGAAATTCTTGCAGGTGTAAACCTTTGGGTCAAAGTGCCCAACGGTGGAACGACATCAAACAATTGGATCGAGGTAGGCTTCTTCCTCATATTGCACACTAGTTTATATAGCACATGTTGGAATTGAGTTGATTTCTGCAGTCATACTTGTCTTTTGTGGTTTACCCTTGGCCATAGAGAGTTTTTCCCTTGTAACAGAATTGGCAACTCCACTCGGGAGAGATCTTCCTTCTAAGGGTTGAAGTATTTTTCCTTCCTACATTGCTCTTTTGCCTTTTCATTTCTTGTCGTATCATAGTTGGACAGAGTCTTTTCACACTGGGTCTAAGTTTTCAGCCTTTTACCCTTGCCTAGCCTTGTTTTAAAAGATACACGCCCTTTTTGACCTGACAACCACATGTATACGCTTGTTGTCCAACTACAAGAGGCGTATATACGCCCTTTTCTCTTGAAGAGGAGCATATACCACTTCCCCCTTGCTTGTTTGCTTAGTTTAGTGACTACTAGGTAGGTTTTGAGGATCACTAAGCCTTCTTAAGTCTCTATGGTACCTGTTGTGATTATCTGGGATGACAGGAAACCTTTTTGGAGTTGAATTTTTGGGCAGCATCTTTCTCTTTGTTTTCCGTTTTTGATTTGTCCTTGGTAGTTGGGTTGTCTACTTAGCTGCTTGGTATTATGCTCAAGTGATTGCTTTTATACACAGTAGAAGTTATATATCAAGTCGCTTATCAGTCCATGCATTTTCTTTTTAAATACATTGAAAATATAAAAATTAGGCATTTTGCATTGGTTGGTATTTTTGTCTTTGAACCTTTAT
>ML787923.1:182932-195436 GCA_009831015.1 Picea engelmannii | reverse complement strand
TCCAAGGCAATTAAATCAACTTATGTGTCTGAGACAGGGAGTTGAGAAATCCATTGTATAATTGGTAATATCAGGAGGCTCCACTCACACCAGAGTTAATCACGAGGTCGCGCAAAGTTAGTTGAAGGGATAACCCCTGGATACTCACCTAGCATTAGAGATATTTCTGTGGATTTATTCGTATTTGGGAATCTTGCTAGTGCCCATACCTCTATGAGAGGCAGTGCTTTCAAGGTTTCGGGCTTTGCTACCCTGCCCATACGATGATTCGGACTTATGACTGCTCGTCTGTGCATCAATTATACAATGGTTTATTATTTTCTTGACTTAGGTTTCTCATAGGTTGCTTGCAGGGGTTATTCTTCTTGTATCCTGAGTCGGATAGGGGTCGGACAGCACACAGCCTTTATGGAGGATTACGTCTCTGGGGGGGTCTGACCGATTGGTTGTTAAGCCTATGAGGGCCCTTATAACTGATTTTGTTACCTCCAAACTTTAGCAGGGAGTCTCAGGTCCCTCTTGGACGAGGCATACCTTCTATAGCAAGGGAGGCCACTCAGCCACTTTAGCCTGTTTGCATGCATATTGGCCATTTGACTTTTTGGTATGCTCTTTGATTACTAGTTGGCCTTAGGATATCTTTTTATTTGTTGAGATTCATAAGTCGTCGTGGAGTCGGACCAGCTTCCTCGCAGGTCCCATCGGTTGTTACCGTTACCACCAGTTTTCAAGCTCTTGCCTTCTAAAAGGTGTAGAGTTATCAGGAGTGGTACACACACATCCACTTTTCAGACTTGTGATCCCACAAGGATGAGTACTGAGTCTAGTCTTCAGAACACTGGGAGTTCATCAACTACCAATCCCACTATAGTTAATTGCACTCCTTTGACACCTGCATCCGCTACAGTTGCAGTGCAGAAGGCCTACACCGGTACTATGGCTCGGCATGTAGTCAATTCTTTGTCTCTTGCCTCTAACCCTTTTGGGGGTTTTGGCCACTTGTCGAGTTACAATGTTCAGACCATCCCCATGGATACTAGTCCATTTTCTTATGGTATTCAAGGTTTCACTTCGCAGTCTTTAACTGCCATCCCATTTTTTGGACATGACGCTAGCCTTGGACTTGGGCGCACCACACCTCCTTACACTCCCTTTTTGTTTCGTAGCTCTCATGTTCCCCAAGTGAATCCTAATGCAGGAAGTGTCCCCTTCCCTAAACCCAGGTCTAATCCTTCTACGGTTGGATGGAACAACCAAGCTAGCAAACAAGTTCCACCCTATATCCCTATCCCCTCGGTGTCGAATTCAACCAATACTTTTGGCATAATGAATCCACTTCAATCCTTCGGATTCCCACCTGGAGGAGGTTAGTATTATGTCTTGGGCACCCCCCAACCTACATCTAATCCAGTTGGGGGTAGTTTTAACAACCCTCAGTTTAGAGCTAATCCAACTGGGGGCAATTTTCATAACCCTTATCAGAACAGTCCTGCTGGATGGATGCCCAATCCATTTTTCATGAATACACCCGGAGGAGGGTCTTTTAATTCTGGACAAGGTTTCGGTCCTTACCAGAACCCTGGATGGAATGCAACTCTTAATACTTAGTCTTTTGCAAGAGGATGGGGTCAGGTGTCGCAACCCCGTATTCCCTTTCTAGCCATGCTTAATCTGCCAGATTTGTCTAAACTAATGAATGACCCGGTGAGTCATGATCCCACATGGCCCCCTGTCCCCACCAGGCTTTCGTCAGACATTCCAAAGTTTGAAGGTAATAATGGTGAGGACCCTGGTGATCACGTCACTTCTTTTCACCTCTAGTGCTCATCGAATTCTTTGAATCACGATTCTAGTAGATTACGATTGTTTCAGCGCACTCTTATCAAGATTGCGTCACAATGGTATATTGAGCTACCTTGGGGAACATGTGGGTATTTTCAACAGTTAGTGCTAACCTTTCTTAACCATTTTCAACTACCCATTCGTTACGATGTTGGCCTTGAACTTTTGTCAACTTTACGCCAGGGTTTCATCACTCATATTTCGGACCATATCCAGGAATGGAGTAGGAAAAGATAGTTAGCTAAGACTCCCATACCCCCAGCCTTTATTTTATAATGGTTTTTAAAATATTTTCACTCTCCTATTTCAAAGGACGTTGCTACTTTCAGGGTCTTCAACGAGGAAGAGGCCATTTTTAGAGCCCGTCAATTCGATTTGATCTATGCTCAGTCTGGGGTGTTATACCACCTTCTTCCCGACGCACCGCGGTCGACTCATGATCTTAGACAGGGTCCTGGGCCCCATGCCAATGGCATTATGGGTTCCACCAATGTAAAGTCCATAGACTCGGCAATGAAGTCTGTCGGAGGACCAGTTTCATCTGGATCCTCCAAACCCACCCAATTGGTGGATGTACATTCTGTGCAGTCATCGAAAAACCCAAATGGTGACCAGCAACTAGATGGGAATAAACGGAAAGGTTGAAATAATCGTAGAGGTGGGAAGAATAAACCCAAGGATAAGAATAATAATGGAAAACATAATGATAATGTTGGAGAGGGCACGAAAGAAAAGCATAAGGTTAAGTTTCCTTGTAAACTTTGTACAGATGATCACCTTACACACGTATGCCCCAAACTTGCGAAGGCTGCGAGGCTTTTAAATCTTTTTCCCGCTGTGCTAACGAATCCTTTTCCTCACAACCAGCACTTAGCCTCGATTTCTTCGAACACCGAAAATGCATCTGGTGGGAGTCAAAACCCACCATCGCAAGATGGTGACCATGTTTGTATCAATATGGTGGACGAAAAAATCGATATTGCCACTCGCTCTCGAGATTACGACTCTTCAAAATCTAGTACCAACCTAGGAGCTCCTCCTCCACCCACAGAGATGAATTTACAGATTGAGAAACCAGAGCCACCACCTCGTATTCTGAAAGGAGTATTCAAGCGCTCTACCCATAACCCTAATGCTAAAGCCACCCAAAACTGCTCTATTGTTGAGTATCTGGGCCAAAGACCTTGCGCGATGTCTACTTTGGAGGTACTCCAGACGTGTCCATCACAGAGGAATGCCTTACTCTCTGCCTTAGGAGCTCTAGAACCTAGTGGCTCGAAGATCATCAAGTTCGATGTCACGGACGTGAAGCCTCGCTTACCCTGCCATGTGGCTTTCCAAATCCACGTGGAGTATTCTAAATATACCATCAAATGAGCAGTCGTTGATGAAGGTGTTGTCACTTGCGTGATGTCCTTAGCCTGTTGTAAAGCTATCGGTTCTCCAACCCTTTCAAAGTTGTTGACCATGTTGACCACATTCGACGGTCATTCCTTCCGCCCTCATGGTATTCTCCCCGCCTTTTCGGTCCAGTTAGGTGCGAAGATGGTAGAAGTGGAAGTAGAGGTAGTTGATGCACCTCTCAATTATAACATGTTACTAGGTCGCAATTGGACTTATGCTATGGTCGTCGTCGTATCATCCATTTTCCGCACGCTTTTTTTCCCTCATCAAGGGGAGATTGTGACGATCGACCAGTTATCCTTTGCGTACTCTAGCCCAAATGCATCTGTTGGACATTCGATCCCTATGGTCAACAATTCTCAGCCGACAACTAAGAATATCATTGTTAAAATGTATTCTTCCCTCATGGTTACTTTCGACTTCTCGGCACTGATTCACCACATTTACGCCATGTCCAATACGCCTGCTTAAGTAGAGAGGTCCATCCCTTTCCGCACTTCTTATTTCAGTGACCCTTGGACCCTACCTTCTCCGAATTCATCAATTGAAGTTCAGTCACATGATGGCATGGCTATGCCACTATCGGTAGCAGAGATTGCATATCAAGCTATCCTTGACTCTTCTGCCGATCCCGATCCAGTTCCCTCGCTGACGGTCAAGGAGGATCCAGTTCTCAGGCCTGTGTGGGCCACTTCATTATCTTGTTCACATAATTTATTGGATGATACTTTGCCTTCGGACAAATCCATCCTTGAAGCCATGAATGTTTCTGAGAGACCTTGGGACGATATGCATCGTCGATCTTATTTTCTCCCAAGTCTTGAAAAAATTGAGCAAGATGATTTTAGATCTACCCTGAGTGAGATAGTCAGTCACGCCGTAGTTCCACTTGATACACATGGCATTTATGCCGAAGGGAATATGGCGAGTATTTCTCCCACCATCCAGATTGATATCTCTCGTACCCCTGGAAAGATTGAAAACGTAAATATAGGTGCAGATTGTTCGCCAAAAGAGATTTTGATCTACACCAACCTATTCAAAGAATTTCGAGACATATTCGCTTGGTCATATGAAGAGATGTCAGGGATCAACCCCCATATTATCGAACATGAGATTAGGACTTACCCTGATGATAAACCCATTCAACAACGTCTTAGAGTTGTTAATCCTAGGAAGGCCCTCGTTATTAAGGCAGAGGTAGAGAAGCTACTTAATGTCAGATTTATCTACCCGGTTCCCTTGACCGAATGGGTATCCAACCCCCTTCCCGTGAATAAAAAGCGAGGAACCATCCGCGTGTGTATGGATTTTCGTGACCTGAATAAGGCCCGTCCTAAAGATAACTTCCCCATGCCTTTCATTGATCAGATTCTTGATGAGTGTGCGGGAAGAGAAATATTTTCTTTTATGGATGGATTTTCAGGCTATAACCAAATCCAGATCAAACCCAAAGACCAACATAAGACGACATTCATATGTCCTTGGGGCACGTTTGCATACCGGAAAATGCCTTTCGGCCTGAAAAATGCCAAAGCAACCTTCCAACGAACCATGACTTTCACTTTTCATGATCTCAAACACATAGTCGAAGCTTACCTCGATGATCTTGCTACTCACTCTCACAAGAGAATGGATCATGCTATGCACCTTCGACTGGTTTTTGAAAGATACCGCTAATATAGAATCCGACTCAAGCCTCATAAATGCATATTTTTCATTAGATCTGGCCATCTCTAAGGATTCTTAATCTCCGAGACAGGGATCATGGTAGATCCACTTAAGGCTGAGGCAATTCTTCAGTTGCCTCCCCCGCGCACGATTAGAAAGCTTTAAGGTTTACAGGGGAAAGATAACTTTTTGCGTCAGTTTATTGTGTATTATGCCAATATCACTAAGGGTTTCATGCGCCTATTGAAGAAAGACACCCCGTTTATCTGGGACGAGGGAGCCCAGCAATCGTTTGACGTTGTAAAGAAAGCCTTGGTATCGGCCCCTCTACTAAAATCTCCTGATTACAGTAGAGATTACTTGTTGTATATCGTCGCGTCTTAAGAGACCATTGGTATGGTTCTAGTTCAGGAGGATGATGAACTCCGCGAGCATGTCATCTACTATCTCAGTCAAAATTTAGTCGGTCCTGAACGGAATTACTCACACATTGAAAAGATAGCTTTGTTTGTCGTCCACGAAGTCCAACGTTTATGACACTGTGTATTGCTTTGCAAAACTACTGTGGTTGTCGATGTTAATCCATTTCAATACGTCCTCACTAGACGTATCATAGGCAGAAAATATAATAAATGGATTGTCATCCTACAAGAATTTGATCTCGACTTTGCTTCGGCCAAGTCAAAGAAATCACTAGTGTTTGCAGAGTTAATATTTGATTTCCCATGATTAGACGAAGATGTTATTCATGTCGATTCATTCGCGGATGAACACATTTTCCTTGTCTCGTTGTCCGACCCCTGGTACAGAGATATTGTTTTATATATTCAAACCTTGAAGTTCGCTCAACATCTCTCGCGAGATTATCGACGGCGTGTTAGATACCAAGCTAAAAAGTATACAATCGTCGGTGACACTTTGTATCGTCGAGGAATAGATAGCATCTTACGTCGTTTCTTAACTCATGAAGAAGTCAATTTAGTCCTTAATGATTGCCACAAAGGGGCTTGTGGCTGTCATCTATCTGGGCTTGCGACAGCTCAAAAAATCTTGTGAGTCGGTTACTTCTAGCCCACCATCTTTAAAGATTGTATTGAAGCAGTTAAGAAGTGTCAGCCCTACCAGGTGTTCACTCGAAAAAAGCGCTCGCACCCATCTCCTCTCCACCCAGTCATTATCGTCGGTCCCTTCATTAAGTGGGGAGTAGATTTTGTTGATTACAACCCAACTTCAGCTGGGGGGCATCAACACATTATCGTGGTTGTCGACTACTTCACCAAGTGGGCCAAAGCCATGCCTACCATGAAATCCGATGGGAAGACTGGAGATTTTTTTGTATTCAACCAAATTATTGCCCGGTTCGGTATCCTGAGTGAGATTGTCACTGATCATGGCAATCATTTTCAAAATGAAATGATGATAGAAATAGCATCTAAGATGGGGTTTAAACATGATCACTCGTCTCCTTATTACCCCCAGGAAAATGGGCAAGTAGAGGTCGTCAATAAGTCTCTCAAGACCATTTTGCAAAAAACTGTCAGTCGGAGAAATTCCAACTCGCACATCATGTTATATCCCACACTTTGGGCATACCGAACCTCGGTTAATACTGCCACCAGTTTTTCTCCTTTTCAGTTAGTACACGGTGTGGAGTCGATACTTCCTGTTGAATGGGAAATCCCTTCTCTCAAATTAGTAGTTGAGCTCCTACCTGACACTTTGGATTTAGAGAGACACCTTGTACACCTAGAGAGTCTTGATGAACAATGTCAGGACGCCTTTACGGCTATCGAGGAAAACAAGAAACGTGTCAAAGTTTAGTACGATAAGTTTGTCTGTCCCCGGTTGTATGCTAAGGGTGACTTGGTCCTCTTGTATGACCAAGCCAAAGAACTACTAGGGGCAGGCAAGTTTAGACCCATGTGGCACGGTCCTTATATTGTGCGACGTGTTCTAGAAAAAGGAGCCTACAAGTTGGAATATTATGAAGGGAATAAATTGGCTGAGCCTAGAAATGGGCTCTACTTAAAAAAGTATTATGCTTGAGCCCTGGGCTTGGGCGAAACCCTTTGTATACTAATGTAAATTTAGTGTATATACACCTTTTCCCCTTTTTTGTCTTTGGCTTGCTTATCGAGTTTTCCCTTTTGTTGGCAGATGTCAATGGAATCTTTGGTCTACGTAGGATTCGCAGACAGAGTCAGTCGTCATACACAGAACTTAGCTTCCACCGCTTGGGTGATTTACTCGTCTGAGGGTCTACTAGTGTCTTCAGGTGGCGTATGCCTAGGGCCATCCACAAATAACGTGGCTAAATATAGAGTCGTTATAGAATTATTGCGTGATGCCATATCACATGGTATTCGCTCTATAGAGGTGCACCTGGATTCTCAGTTAGTCATACGTCAGTTAAACAGTCGTTACCGTGTGTGTGATCTGACGTTACTCCATCGATTCCTACAGGTAAGTATTTTAGAACGACAATTCGATTTTATTACATATTTTCACATTCCTAGAAGTTCTAATCATGTATATGATGCCTACACTAATTATGTTTTGGATTGGCAGTTGTCACATTAATAAAGAAAAGAAGCCCATTAAATCAATGTACACATTGTAAGATATAAGTACAGCCGAAGATCCCTCTTTTTATATTTCCAAAAAATATGGTGTTTTATATTACAAAATTGGCGCTAAAACCCTCAAAAATACATATACAGCCGATATACATGTCCTATGACATCTACGCCTGTGGTGTCGGATGAGTCTTGTGATAGAAAACCATGGCATTGGCGAGATGCCAGAAGAGTCGTACCCTTGCTCTAGGTACACCGACAACCTGCCTTTGCATCGCTTCAGGTAGATCCTCCACCTGAACCATAGGAATCCTCTATGTCAAACACGACAGGTTGCCCTGCACATTCTGAAGGACTCTCTCTGCCTCTCCTCCCACTACCTCATCTGCCCTGTGCCTCTGTCTGTGTCGTAGGAATCCCTCTGGCTGTTGCGGACCCACGCCTGCAACCACACAAGTATCGAGTTAATATTTAAAAACACCATCCAAAAAATATTTTTGTTCTTTTAAAATACAAAAAATGAAATATATAAAAAACATTGTTTACCTATGGCATCGTAGGTGGCTCTTGGTGGAAGCGGCATATTAGGATCACCTATGAAATCAATTCCCACATAGGGATAGTCGTCCAGAGCTATGATTTGTGTCCCCCACCAAAAGAAAAAATCATCATTGTAGGGTGTCACCACCCTACCTCCCCCCTATCGTCTCATGACCTTGACCCATCACGCCATAGCTAGATCGCGTGGCCCTCTAGGAATGATCTCCACTCTAGGTCCCAGGCTTGGGATCCGCTCGAAAAAGAAGCTACAAAGGATAGAGGCAAACTCGAAGTTTATCTTTTCCCCCTGCTTTCACTCTGTCAGTTGACCTTTCATGTTGGTCAGCAGTGAGGTACACCAATCGTACACGGTAGGCCTTGCACACTCTAGTGCGTAAAACATAAGTGGTCTCGATGATTGATGCAGTGAGGCCAACCCTATGATTCTGGTAAGCACGAGCACAATAATCTTCAGGCTGAGGTTACCTATAGCCCGGATAGGGATTTGACTTCCCACCATAGGAGTCCCTGCAACACAGTGGGCCTCAATGTATTCTTTGACCTTCATCCCACTTTTAGCCCTGCGTGACTTAAGTTCCACGACCTCTTCTCGGTGTGAAAGTCTTGTCAAGAAGTAGATGTCCTCTACTTCGATCCTTAATGGTTTCCCATCAAGGATAAAGTTCTCACTATCTGGATCCTATTAGCCCACTAGCATTCCCAATAACCTCACTTGGGCCCTCATTCCTTTGAGAGCCCAAAACTTGTATAGACCACATATTTTTAATGCTGCTTCAGCCATAGGATCCCTTTCCACTGCTACATCTACCTCTTCATGCTCTGTCTCCCTCCACTCCAACACCATCCTGCAAAAACCAAATCAATTTTTGAGTTAAAAACTTATTTTTTGCCATTTTGCACACGTACACGGGGTTTATCCAAGAACAATCACGAGTAGGGCCTGATATACGCCCCCTGTAGTTCACACAGGGGTGTATATCTGGTCATATATGCAACATATTAGTAGAAACCTGCATATACCGAAAAACACAATTTGCGCCCTTAAAAACTAAAAAAATGGAGCCCAATTCAAAATTGTAAACCATTGAATTTGAAGAGGATGGGATGAAGAGTTACCTAGACCAGACGGCTTGCGATTACGTTGTCTATTGCTCCTGCGATCGTCGTTTGAATTCAGGAGGTATGTTAGTCCAAATCGCACTATTTTGGGTGAAAATGAAAATGACATAGTAAATTGTGATTTTATTACTATTTATAAAACATTTTTACACATTTGATATAGTTTTATGCCATTATTTTGTCTAATGGACTAATTCAAAAGTGGTTTTAAGATGGTTTTTGTAGTTACGACTCATTTTTCTTACAGATTTCAATGTCATGGTTGGTCGTTTGTATCCTCGGGTAGGTATATTCATAACCTATCATATATGATAGGTATTCACTACATCGTGCAGTTTTGCATTATCCTCCAATTACCACTTTTTACGCCTTAGGTACGAACCCATTTATTGCGACGCATTAACCTCCATCTACTATCATAGCATCGTTAATAAATGGTAGAGACTTACCAAACATGGGTACCCTAGTTAGAACCTCTTTGTCATTTGGGGCCCATGCCGAGATTTTTTCCTTAAGACCAGGAGTCCATTATAATTCGATACATGACTTTACAATAAGTCTCATTTCTCATTCATGCACATGTGGCCTTATTACCCACAGACTCCCAAAAACACGAGTCTTAGTTAAGCTCTTTTCCGACTCATTACTAAAAATTGAAAATATCGTCGAGTGATTTGTCCCTTTCACACTCGTTAAAATTGGATTTGAAAGATAATGAGTCTTAGTTAAGCTCTTTTCCGACTCGCTATCAAAAATGGAAAAGATCATCGAGTGAACTTGTATTCTTCACACTCGTAAATTGGATTTGAAAAGACATTTATTTGGCACAAGTTTACCCCTTTTTCACACCGAGTAGACTAAAAGATATAAAAAAGGACATTTTTTGGTGTTAAATTGTGATTGCATCTCATGCCCTTTCTTGCAGTATTGAGCCTTTGACCGGTTCTCGCTTTGCGTTATAAACCATGGCCCAAGCAGTTTGCATCCTCAACCAAGCAGAGCCTTGTTTATATCCTTCGCAATTTGACACCCTATACCCTGGAGGGAACATCACCCTAAGTGCCCATCTCTCGCATGCATTTCCTTGCATTGAGCATAGATACGTTCCACTGCTAGAACTAGTTTTTCTTACATGCGACACTCGTTCCCTCCTCTGTATCATAGCATTCACTTGTTATGAAAAAAAAAGACGGGCGGGAAGGGAGTACTATATTGTAAGTGGCAGCAGTCATGTTGCCTTTGAAAAGAGCAAAAAGTTATTGATTCCTTACGTCATCATAATTTTGGGTTTAGCATGGCCTTAGGAAACTGATCTCATTACAGAATTTTCTCTACCGACTGGTTAATCTTATAGCCACTATAGAGAACATTATGGATGCCTCCTACATCTAATTGTCAAATCATTAAGTCTATGTTGCCAGAGTCCATTGTATGTCTCATGCTCTTGTTCAAAGGAAGTCTATCAACCTGTGTCAGCCACTCCTCAGAAATCTTGACTTCGCATACCTGTGTCGGCCATACCCTCAGTTTGTCTCAGAATCACATGATACTTTGGTCTTATGATGCACCCTGGCCCTACATTCATCATTGGTAGGTCACCTTGAACCCAGCAATCGACATTTCATCATGGGTTGTTGACTGGGTGGTTTCCCTTGTGTTTGACAGCAAGACATCTATTCACACTTTGGGATTTGTACAGTGTCTTGGATGCCATTAGCTTTATTGGTGGTTTCCTCGCCTTTGTCAACAGTTTTCATCACTGGCTGCTATTCAGAGGGTTTTTTTCGTGTACCACTTGCATTTGGCACACGTGAAATACGCACAAGGTCGTTCGTTCGTGAACATGTTCTTCGTCTGACCTCCACCAAATCATGAAGATCCTGCTTTGTTCCTCGTGTTGACAGATGAGAGATGCCTTAATGCTGTCCTGTCAGCGGGTCTCTTTCCAATGACTTCAGCTCATGTATCCTGGATACGAGACTTAGAGTTTTATGAGTACCTTGAGGTTTGCATTCATTAGTGGCAGGCTCTCTCGCCATTGACAGATGGGAATACATCAATGTCTCCTGATCAATGGATCTCTCAAATGTTCGACACCATCTCCTTTATTCACATTTGTAGAGATGTACTAAGTGCCTTGATACCTATTTTCATCATTGGTAGGTTGTCTCGCGTTTGTTAACAATATACCTCAATGACCGGTAGTCAAACGAGGTCTCGTCGTGTTTGACCTCAACTCATTTATTCACATGATGTAGACTTGCACCATTGGCGGATTGTATTGAAGACTTGAAGACATCACTTTGTAGACACAGCGTTCCTGAGTTGTTGCTTCCATTTCATCGGACCAGTACCTATTTGACTTCAGTGATCATGGGAGATTAGATTGTAATCCATGGTATACAGATATCTTTAGATTGATTTTGAGACTGGTTTCACTGGGCCTTGTTCGTGACTATGATAGCTATTGGTATGTAACCACATTTATATTTGCCTACTCATAGCCATGAACACTTGTTGGTATTTTTTCCACATGGATCTGCATTGTATTTTTGGCAGCCATGTATGCAAAGTCAGTACATAATGTAATGAGCAATTGAGTTCGTCCAGTTGGTTCTCTATCGCTCAACTTCTAAGTTATTTATAATGTATTTTGGCCATCGTAGATACTCCTCTAATCTCACACATTAGGGGGCATCTGTTATAGCAAGATTTTCCTCACTGTTGTTATCTTGCACAGAGGGTCTTTTTCCATTTCCCTATGCAGACTTATCAACCCCCTTTTTGATCAATCCAGAGCCAAAAATATATATTTTTCCACATATACGCTTTCTAACTGCTTTGCAAGATGCATATACGCTTGTTGCTCCACTACAGCTCGTGTATATCGGGATTTGTGCCAGAAAATACAAAATGAGGTCGAGTTTCCATGTCAGGACAAATGATCTCTGATATTTGGCCTTCCATATACTAGAAACGTTCTAACTCATCCCTTCAGTTGCATTCTAGAAGTTATAAGAGCAAAATTTCGATCTATGGAAAAAAGGGAGAAAGCATTCAACTTTGAGAGCAAAGTTACTTTGGAGAAATTACTTCATATTGAGTCTGCATCTCTTTGTCCCTCAAGTCTGAACACAGTGTTCATCCCCCAAGATCTTCCCTTATTGTCAACAGGATCTCATTATCTCTTTGCTATGAGCTTGCCTTTGGTGAAGGATTGAACTGGTGGAGACCTAGTTGGAAGGAACTTGGTTTCCTGGTTTCGAACCGTGATGACACGGAAGTCTGTAATGTTGATACTTCTATTGATCAATTATTAATAGAAATACTC
>ML787923.1:160044-173192 GCA_009831015.1 Picea engelmannii | reverse complement strand
AGAAAAACCTTCCGAAAATCTAGCAAAATGGGTTAATGGATAAAATTAGTTAAAACATATTTTCAAAAATCCAATTACATGAAACATTCCACAAACCCATAAGCTCTCAATATTTCTTGACATTAACAAGTCCTTTGCATACTTAAAAATAATGAATTTTTAACAATAGAAAATACATTTCATATTTCTCACCAAAGCACCAATTTCTCTTTGCTATAAAATATAATCATTAACCACAAAGATTCAAAGAATTCTATCTGATAAGGCAAAGAGGAAAAAATCATAGTTATGGAGGTCATAAAAAATAATCATGAATATGACTCAAAATAACAACTAGATCATAAATCCACATGTGAATGTATGAATGAGACAAAAGATATTTTTGATCATTTGTTGAGTTGGTGACAATATTGGTTGATTAATCAAAAATGTCACAAAGGAATCTGAGCAACCAAGTTTAGATTAACACTTCCCTAAGTTGCCTTCATTAAAGAGAAAAAAATCATGAGTTGTTGGTCGCACAAGTCATTTCACATCCTACATAACAAAAGAGAATGGTGTGATCAACTATTAGATAGTTTAGGAAGAACTCTTCCTCTAAATGACTAAATTATTGAAATGAAATTTAGCTAAAAAGAAAAGTAAAGACCAAAATTAAACTAATCCTAAGCAAAGCATGCTAAGCTAATGTAAAATTGAACTCTATTGGTTGTCATAAAACTTATGCAAATGCAAATGTTGCCATCAAGTATGCATCTCCTATCCATTTAGTCAAATATCAAAACCTTCTTCTTGAGAGATAATCATTATGTGTTTTCCCACAATATTCTCTTCAACGTGAGAGTTTAGTGTCATTGATTGTTGTAATATTTGGATCCCCTAGACATTTCATATCGTTCCTGCAATCGGAATCAATCGAGTTAAACAAAGAGGACCATAAGACTTCAATTCCATCTATCTTCAAAATATACTAGTCCATAACTTTGTCATGGTTACGAGATAAATACAAAATCTGATTCAAAATCATCATCCTTGCAGGCCAGGGTATTTATTTCCTCTTTTGATTAATGATAAAGATGTGAAACATTTGTATAATCATCTTCAATCATGTGAGAGGAAAGATGACATGAAATGATAGCAATTAAGACACTTTGGTAAGGTACAAATAATCTCATGACACATCCTATATGGATTGACTTCCCCGTCATAATTTAAATATACCGTTAGAAATCGAAATGGAATGAAGTGAGTAAGATCAGATTTCTAATAGGTGATAAGTCGATGTTTATCATGATGGACAAGTCCCTGAAATTGATATCCTTAAGTTCCAAAGAGTGCTCTAAGCAGAGAAACCATAAATTTCACATCCTTGAGTTTATACATGTCATAGAATATGAAGAAAATGAAATGAAAAAGAAGACTGTGAAGCTTGTCTCTCTACTAGATAGGTTTTCCGTTCAAAAGAATAAGACATATAATAGGAAAAAAAAAAAAATCAGCAAGATCATGAGTAAGAAGGGTCGATTAAAAGATACTCCAAACTAACCCAAACATTCTTATCTTCCCAAGTTATGAATAAACTGAGTTTTGGTTCAAGGAGTGTTGAAGAGTGTGGGGCTCAATAGATTGATGAGTTACAGCCCACAAGAAATTCACATCTAGAAACTCGTTATCATGGTTAAGATGAAAACAAATGTTGAAAACTTGAAATTTGAAACCTTAGAAGTTGCATTGAGATTTATCATTGAGGTGTTTACAACCCACGAGAATTTGAATGGCTTCAACATTGAGATTAGTAGGTAGTACTTAGCCATAATAAAACTAGATTACCCAATCATATAACTAGAAAGAGTGACTCAAGACTAGAAAATTCAAAGGATGGAAGATACTCTTTGAGAAAATAACAAGTCTGAAATCCTCATTGAATTGGAAGTACTAAGATTGAGTCTTTAGTCAACCAATGAATTGGGAAATATAATGATTGATTCCCAAGAAATCTTCTGAAAAATATATCAGCAAAAAGATTTAAATAACGGTGTTATCCATAATGTTGAAAAGTGCATCCAAACAGTCTAAAAGAATATCTATTGTTGTTGTGTAAAAAATGAAACTTGAACTAAAAAAGTTGCAAGATCAAATATAATCTCCTCCTTGAAAATACCAACTAAATAGAGCATGAGATATGCACAACCACAATCCAAAAATCAAAACTAAGGGTGTTGAAAGAAAATAACTAAAAAGAAAAATCAACCAAACATACTAAGCTGAGAAAAATCTATACAAAAAAATAGGTTGGCTGAAAGTAACCAAAGAAAAATAATCAATGTGCAATCAACCATTTGAATGACTCCAAAACCATAATAAAATAATCATCCAACGAAATTACAAGAAATTAGAGCAGGTTTAATTTCTGTTATAGCAAGATTTGCCTCACCCCATGCAGTCTTGCACAGAAGGTCTGTTTCAATTTCCACATGTAGACTTTAATCCCTTTTTGCAAATCCCAGAGCTAAAAATACAATTTTCCCACATATACACATATTTCCTACTATACAACATTTGTATACGCAAATTGCACCACTACAACCCACGTACATCGGGAAATGTGCCCAGAATTGAAAAATAGTGTCAAGTTTCCATGTCACGAAAGGAGATCAAATATCCTTGGCCTTCCATATACTGGAAACGCTCCGACTCAGCCCTTCAATTCCACTTGAAGGCTATAAATGGGCCAATTCTAAGCTATGGAAAAAAGGATAAAGAATTCAACTTTGAGAGAAAAGTTACTCTGGAGGAATTATTCACTTCACATTGAATCTCCATCCCTTTGTCCTTTAAGTCTGAACACAGTGTTCAGCCCCTAATCTCTTCCCTTATTGATTGAGAACTTCATTGTCTCTCTTCTATGAGCTTGCCTTTGGTGGAGGATTAAAGTGGTGGAGGCCCAACTGGAATGAACTTAGTTTCTCAGTTCTGAACCGTGCCGACAGGGAAGTCTGTAACTTATTCACTTATGTTGATTACATCTTAATAGAAATACTCTTTTCTCGTCCAATTGATATCTTGAAAATATTTGAATTATTATTCCATGGGCATATTTGTTATGAATGTTAATGGATTATGCTATTGAATGTGCTAACATTATATATTATCACCATATGCTTGCTTTGCTTGGTTGTTGAGGACTAGTTGCAGGTATATTGATTTGGATCAAGTGCTCAATGGTGGACTTCATCGAATGTATGGACAAGGTAGGCTTTTTATCTTGTCTTGCTAACATATTTGTTTATATAGCATACTTGAGAATAGAGTTGATTTCTGTAGTCATTTTCTTCTGTTCTGGTTTGCCCCTATCCATTGAGAGATTTTCATTAGATTGCTCTTGTTCATATTTTGCTTCTTTTCGTATCATTACTTGACAGCCTCTGTTCACTCTGGGTATGAGTCTTTCAGCCTTCTCCTTATCCTAGTTGTGTTTTTGACACATATATGGGGGTTTTTGGTTGACAGACGAGTATATATGTGTGTTGTCCTTCTGCAAGCTGCATACATACACATTCTTCACTTGAACAGTCGCGTACATCAACCTCTTTTGCTTGTTTGTTGGGTTTGGTGGTTGTTGGGTAGATTTTGATGATTGTTGAGTCTTCTTGGGTCTCTTTAGTGACTGTTGAGTCTTCTTGGGTCTCTTTAGTGATTGTTAAGTGTCTATGGGATGGCAGGAAACTTATCTTTGGTTGAATTTTTAGGCGGTGCCTTTCTCATCATCTTTTCATTTTGATTGTCCTTGTACATTGGGCTGGGTGTTTTGCTCCTTGGTATCCTACTTGAGTTGTCTCTTTTTATACACAGTAGAGTCTTTATATATCAAGTTGTTGTTCAGTCCATGCATTTTCATTTTTCTTATATTGAAAATACAAAAATATTAGGCATTTTACATTGATTGGCATTTTGATATCTTGAGTCTTTGTCATTTAGCTTAGTGCATGTAAAGAAAGATTGCATTTTTATTCAGAATTGCAAAATTGAATTGAAAATTGCATTTTTAGAAAGCATATCATTCATTGAAAATTGAAGTTAGGACTTTGCATTGTATTCATATTTACTTTACTTGTTGAGTCATAACATCGCTAGTTTCACGAACGCACCTTTTGAGTAAGCATGTCCATTAAAATTAACACTATAATTTAAAATTGATTATTAACGATTTTATTTTCTAAGGTGCACAAACTAGCTTAGGATTTAGTGCCTTGGAATATAATTTTGTGAGTAAACTTCTCCAAAGCTATTAAATCAACATATGTGTCTAACTAAGGGAGTGGAGAAATCCATTGTATAATTGGTAATATCACGAGGCTCCGCTTACACCAGAGTTAATCACGAGGTCATGCGAGGTCGGTTGAAGGGATATCCCCCCGATACCTTCTTAGCGTCCAAGATATTTCTGGGGATATATTCGTATCTAGGGATCTTGCTAGTGTCCTTACCTCCATGAGAGGCGGTGCTTTCAAGGTTTCGGGCTTTGCTACCCTGCCCATACGGTGGACCTGACTTACGATTGCTCACTTGTGCATCGGTTATACAGTGGTTTCTTAGTTTCTTGACTTAGGTTCTGCATAGGTTACTTGCAGGGGTTATTCTGCAGGTACCCTAGGTCAGATAAGAGTCGGACAACACACAGCCTTTATGGAGGATTACCTCTCCGGGAGGATTTAACCGACTGGTTTTTAAGCCCACGAGGACCCTTATAACTAATTATGTTACCTCCAATCTTTAGCAGGGAGTCTCAGACCCCTTTTGGGCGAGGAATACCTACTTTAGGGAGGGAGGCCCCTTTCAACCAATTTATCATGTTTGTGTGCATATTGGTCGTTTAATTATTTTTGGTGTGCCCTTTGATTACTAGTTTGCCTTAGGATTTCTTTTTATATCTTGAGTCTTAAGTCATCGTGCAGTTGAACCAGCATCCCCGCCAGTCTCGCTGCTTGTTACAGTTACCACCAGAGTTTGAGTCTTTTCCTTCTAAAAGGCATAGAGTTATTAGACGTGGTACACACACCTCCACTTTTCAGACTTGTGATTCTACAATGATGAGTATTGAACTGGGTCATCAAAATACTGGGAGCCCCTCAACTCCCACACCTACTATAGTTAATGGCACCCCTTCAACTCATGCAACCACAATGGCTATAGTGTCAGAGGCAACTATCATCATTTTTTCTCATCCTATAGTGAATAATCAACCTATTGCCACGAACCCATTTGGGTCTCTTGGTCACTCACTAGGATATAATGTTCAGTCCATCCCTATGTCCTCCAGTCCTTTTTCCTATGGTATGTCAAATTTTACCTCGTAGTTTTCAAACTCCATATCAGTTGTTGTCTCTAATTCTAGCATTGCACTTTGGGGTACAACTCCTCCTCATACTCCATTCTCATTTGGTGGCTCTCAGATCCCTCAAACAACTCCTACTATGGGAGGCATTCCGTTTTTTAATCATGAGTCTAATCCTCTTTCTTCTGGATGGAGTAACCAACCTGGTGGACAAGCTTCTCCTCAAGTTCTATCCTATACCCTCACCTTCTCAATGTTTATTTTGACCAACACATTTGGCATGACCAATCCACCTTTATCCTCTGGATTCACACCCGGAGGAGGTCAGTTTCACACCTTGGGCAACCCCCAACCCGGAGCCACTCCGGCTGGGGGTAATTTTTATAACCCTCATCATAACATTCCTACTAGAATGATGCCCAACCAACCTCTTATTAATCAACCTAGAGGATGGTATTACAATCCCGGACAAGGCCATGGTGCTTACCAGAACCCTGGATGGGCTGCAGTTCCCCAAACACAATCTTTCCAGGGAGCTTGGGGCCAGATGTCACAACCCCGTCTCCCTTTTCTAGCCACACTCAACTTTCCATACATGTCTAAGTTGATGAATGAACATGTGTGTCATGATCCTACATGGCCCCCCATTCCCACCAATCTTCCTTCGGATATTTCAAAATTCGAAGGTAAGAATGGCGAAGATCCTGGTGATCACGTCACCACCTTTCACCTATGGTGTTCTTCGAATTACCTTCATGATGATTCCATTCAGTTAATATTATTTAAATGCACCCTCATTTGGGTTGCCGCAAAATGGTATATTGAGCTACCTAAGGGGGCATACAGGACCTTTAGTCATATGGTGCTAGTCTTCCTTAACCACTTCCAATTGTTGGTTCGTTACGATGCTGGCCTAGAACTTATGTCGACCTTACACCAGGACACAACCACTCATATCTCGAATCACATCCAGGAGTAGCGTAGACGGAAGAGGTTGATCAATACCTACATCCCCCCAGATTTCCTATTAGAATGGTTCCTTAAGTCCTTGCAGCCTCCTATCTCAAAGGATGTTGCTACATCCGAGGTTACATCTGAAAAAGAAGCAATTTTCAAAGCCCAACAGTTAGATCTTATATATGCTCAGTCTGGTATGTTATACCATATTCTTCCAGACACACCGAGATCAAACTATAACCCTAGACAAAATCCTGGACCTCATGCCGATGGCATTGTAGGCTCCACCAATGTGAAATCTGCAGACTCAGTGACAAGCCATTTGAAAGAGTTCTCTCTAAACCAGTCTACAAAAGGGCTAGCTTCATCTGTGTCTTCCAATCCCACTCAGTTAGTGGACGTACATTCTGTGTAATCGTCGACCGGCCCAAATGGTAACCAGCAACCAAGACGTAATAGTACTCGTAAGGGTGGAAAGAATAATAATAAACCCAAGGACAATGGTAATAATGAGAACAAGAAGAATAATGTTGGTGAAGGAAAAACAGAAAGGCGTAAGGTAAAATTTCCTTGTAATATTTGTACAGACGATCATCTTACTCATTTATGCCCCAAACTTGCAGAAACTGCGAGGCTCTTATCTCTACCACCCGCCGTGTTGATGAATCCTTTCCCACATAACCAGCGCATGGCCTCGAGCTCCTCAAATGCTGGAAATGTGTCCGGTGGGAGTCAAAACCCACCGACACAAGATAGTGACCATTTGTGCATCAATATGGTCAATTCTTAGGTTAATGTAGCCACTTGGTCTCACGGTTATAGTTCTTCACAAACTGCACCTGGTCTAGAATCTCCACCTCCTCCTCCGGAGACGCCTTTGTAGATCGAAAAACCAGATCAACCGCCTCGTATTTCGAAAGGAGTACTCAAGCGCTCTACGCACAATTATTCTATTATTGAGGACCTGGATCAAACCCCTTGTGCAATGCCAGCTCTGGAGGTACTCCAAACGTATCATTCACAGAGGAATGCCTTGCTATCTGCATTAGGAGCTCTAGACCCCAGTGGCTCGAAATTTATCAAGTTTGACATCACAGATGTGGAGCCTCGCTTTCCTTACCATGCGGCATTCCAAATCCACGTGGGTTACTCAAAGTATACCATCAAATGTGTGGTTGTTTATGAAGGCGCTGCTACATGTGTGATGTCCCTGATCTGTTGGAAAGATCTCGGCTCTCCGACTCTCTCTTAATCTTCGACTATGTTGACTGCTTTTGAAGGTCGTTCCTTCCACCCTCATGGTATTCTTCCTGCCTTTTTGGTCCATTTAGGTGGGAAGACGGTAAAGGTGGATGTCAAGGTGGTTGATGCACCCCTCGATTATAACTTGTTACTAGAATGAAATTGAACTTATGCTATGACTGTCATCGTATCGTCCGTCTTTCGCACTCTTTGTTTTCCTCACGATGGGACTATCGTGGCGGTCAACCAGTTATCCTTTACATAAGCTATCCCCAATGCATCTGTTAGACCATCGATCCCCATGGTCGACAATTCTCAGTCGAAAACTGAGAATATCGGTGTCGGAATGTATTCATCCCTTATGGGTACCTTTGACTTCATGGCACTGATTCACCATGTTTACGCCATGTCCAGTAGGCTTGTTTCGTCAGAGAGGTTTGTTCCTTTCTCCACTTCATATTTTAATAATCTGTGGACCCTACCTTCCTCGACTTCATCTTGTGAAGGTCAGTTGCATGCTGGAATGGCCATGCCACTATCGACAGTAGAGATAGCATATCAAGTTGTTCTTGACTCTTCTATCGATCCCGATCCTATTACATCACTGACGGACGAGGAGGATCTTGTTCTTAAGCCCGTGTGGGCCACTTCGTTGTCTTTCTCACATGACTGCCTCGATGAGACTTTTCCCTTGGACGAAGCTATCATTGAATCCATGAATGGTTCTGACAAACCTTGGGATGATATGCATCACCGCTCTTATTTCCTCCCAGAGCATACTAGAATCGAACAAGATGACTTTCGATCTACTTTTAGCAAAATAGTCGGTCACATCGTAGTTCCACTTGATACACACGACATTTATGTCAAAGGTCATATGGCGAGTATCTCTCCTATCATCGAAATTGATATCTCTCATACCCCTGGAAAGATTGAAAATGTACACATCGGTGCGGATTGTTCGCCAAAATAAATCCTAATCTAAACAGAGCTCTTCAAGGAATTCTAAGATGTATTTTCTTGGTCATATGAAGAGATGTCAGGAATCGACCCTCGAATTGTCAATCATGAGATTATAACTTATCTGGATGCTAAGCCTGTTTGACAATGTCTTTGAGTTGTCAATCCCTGGAAGGCCCCTACTATGAAGGTAGAGGTAGAGAAACTGCTTAATGTTGGCTTTATCTACCCAGTTCCCTTGACTGAATGGGTATCCAATCCCATTCCGGTGAATAAGAAGCAAGGAACCATCCGTGTATGCATGGACTTCTGAGACCTGAACAAATATTGTCCTAAAGACAACTTCTTGAATCCTTTCATCGATCAGATTCTCGACGAGTGTGCGGGAAGCGAAGTGTTTTCTTTCATGGATGAATTTTTAGGGTATAACCAAATTCAAATTAAACCTGAGGATCAACACAATATGACATTTATTTGTCTGTGGGGTACTTTTGCATACCAGAAGATGCCTTTCGACCTTAAAAACACTGGAGCAACCTTCCAACGTGCTATGACCTTCGCTTTCTGTGATCTCAAGCATATAGTCGAGGCTTATCTTGACGATCTTGTTGCTCACTCTTGTAAGAGAGTGGATCACTCTAAGCACCTTCGGCTAGTTTTTGAAATATGTCATCATTAAAGAATCTGGTTGAACCCTCATAAATGCATGTTTTGAGTTAGTTTTGGATGTCTTTTGGTATTTTTAGTCTCTGAGACCAGGATCATGGTAGATCTATTAAAGGTTGAGCCAATACTTCGATTTCCTCCCCCACGCACTATTCAACAACTTCAAGGTTTACAAGGGAAAGCTAACTTTTTACGTCAATTTATAGTAAGCTATGCCAATACTATTAAGGGTTTCATGCGTCTTTTAAAGAAGGACACCATTTTTATCTAGGATGAGCAATCCCATGAATCCTTTGATGCTTTGAAGAAATCCTTGGTATCAACGCCTATGTTGAAGTCTTGTGACTACAGTAGATATTACTTGCATTATTTCTCTGCGTTCGTTACTCCATCCAGAAGCAACAAGAACAATCTTGCTTAAGAATATTATGAGGAGCGATCATCTATCCAAGAAAAGGAACGATCTTCCTTAAGAAGATTATGAATTGGTTTTAACATTACAACAAAATCAAGAACAAACCTACGGATGAAGTTAATAACACCCATAAAAGCTTGAACCTCCTTCTTGGAAGTAGGAGCAGGAAGATTTAGGATAGCAGCAATCCTTTCAAGATCAATGCTTATTCCTGAATTGGAGACAATGTGTCCAAGGAGCTTGCCCTTGGTAACACCGAAAATAGAATTAGAAGGATTTAGAAAAATGCCAAATTTCCTACATCGCATGAGAACCCTTTTAAGATGACCAAAATTATCTGATCGAT
The DNA here is from genome assembly GCA_009831015.1 of Picea engelmannii. Classification (NCBI taxonomy): domain Eukaryota; kingdom Viridiplantae; phylum Streptophyta; class Pinopsida; order Pinales; family Pinaceae; genus Picea; species Picea engelmannii. Next base: position 163,271 of record ML787923.1, on the reverse strand, counting down.
TTTTAGAATACACAGTTAAGTCATCAAGATAAATCTAAATAATTTTACCAATCAAATCGTCAAAAGCTATTTGCATAGCTCTTTGAAAATAGCACCTGCATTAGATAATCCAAAAGCCATATTGTTAGCATGTTTACAAGCAGAGTGTGTTTTTCATTGATGGCAAGAAAAACAACGTCGATGGCATGTTTACAGGCAAGAACAACAACAACGATGGAATGATTACAGGCACAGGATGTAGAGATTAAAGCTCATAAAAGATAGCGCTTTGCGCTTTCCAAAAGTGCATCCAAGGTCCAAGAGAAGGACTCGCAGGAACATCAAAGGTTGAGACCTTTCAACACTTAGAAGACCTTGTAGGTCAAAGAGATCAGAAAGCTCAGGAAAAGGAGCAAAAGTGGTCGTTGGATCACCAATCCCGAATACCCAATGTCTGGTAGATCAGCGTCCAGTGACCAGAGGAAGAGCAGAGGAGAAGTACATATATGATCCATTGGATCTGAGCGTCGAGGACCAATAGTCATTGGATCCAGTATAACTGTGAAGAGCATAATGGCTGAGAGATATCCTCCAACTCTGTGAAATGCAAAATTGCAATCATATCTGAGCTGATGGATCCAAAGGACACATGGCGAGACATCAACATTTCATTGACTGAAAATTCAAAGGTAAGAGTTGTAGGAACTCACGACATGCGAGGTCGTGAAATTGATCACAGTCATTGGATAGAGGAATTTCATGGACCGTTGATCTGGAGCAGGTATCAGGAAATTGGGAGTCGAAGGAAGGAGGTGCTCTAAACCTTTGAAATCATGAAACGTGAAATCGCGATTTGATAGCAGTCGTCAATCAAAGGGAGAGATTTTCACCGTCGATTAGGCAACCTTTGAAATGCAAAGTCACAAGATGATCTAGGTCATCGGATCAAAGAGGATCATGGATCGTTGATCAGGCACGAGAAAGTTCACAAGATCGCGAAACGTGAAACACCCTTTTGCTTGGCCCCTCTTCACAGCCAAGGTCACATCAACGGAAAGTTAAGGGAGAAGCTAGCATGTCGCTAGGATCCACTCCAGTGATCACCGAGACCGCGAAGAGGCCTTTTGATTAGTGAGTGGTCATAGCTAGTGGTCGCATTAGCAAAGGTTAAGGGAGGAGCTAGCACGTCGCTAGGCTCCACATCGAAGTTTCGCGAGTTGAGAAAATCGAAGTGACTCGCAGCTGATCACCCGAAACGCGAAATCACGAAAAGAATTTTTGAATAGGGATGTGGTCATAGCCAAGGTCACATTGTCGGAGGATTAAGGGAGGAGCTAGCATGTCACTAGGCTCCACATAGAAGAACGTCAAGACCACGAAATGATTGTTTGGTTGGGTGTATGGTCACCGTCGTGGTCACGTGAAAGGAAGGGGCTTAGCCAAAAAAGATATCACCCACTGTGAAGTTTTCTCAGGAAGGGAAAAGGTGCCAAAGGCATGAGCGCGTGGAGGTTCTCTAGGTAACTACCAGAAACCACTGATTGTTTTTGCTAGAGAATTTGAAGAGGCTTCAGGGTGATCGCCAGAGGAGCTGAAGAGTCTCGAGGTAACTAACATTGACACTAAAGAATCTCAAGATAAACAACCATTCATGATGAACATATTGGGAAGAACCGTAGAGAATAAGAAGAGTTGCCAGGATGATCTGGCAGAGAACCTGGCATGAGAAAGGCATGCAGAACAGAGTAGAGGGAGTGTTGGTTCGATAGTTATGCATGGGGGTAGTAGTAGACACAACCTGGTACTGAAAGTGGAGATCAATGGCGCAGTGAATAGCATGCAGATGCAGCACAAAATATAAAATGTAGAAGAGAAGTTGAACGGAAGGGTGGGGAAGCGCGGAGAAAAGTAGAGCAACGCATAGAAGCAAAACGGTGCAGAAGCGAAAAAGAGCATAGAAGATAAAAGATGTCAGAGGAGAGATGGAGTTGTAACATACCATATCAGAGACAAAGCAAGTAAGTAAATTCTTGTAAGATTCAATCAGGATGGTGCTAGGGAGGATTGCAGTCCTCTAAATTCTAGTTGGTGCTAGAAGATATTATGGGAGTTGGTGCCTCCATCTAGTGGGTGCTAGAGAAACCTGGGAGTTGGTGCTTCCATCTAGTTGGTGCTAGAGAAATCTGAGAGTTGGTGATCTCTAAAAGTTGTAGCTTGCTATCAGAGGTTGTAGCCTCATATTTGAGTCGGAGCTCAAAGACTGTGATGTACATAAAATTTGGAGCTTGATTGACATCCTAAGAAGAAGAGGTTTTCACCCTTTATGGGTTTCCTCATGAAAAATATGTGCCTCTGTGTATTCTGTGTGATGGATCAAATATTGTTTATATATGCATGTTAAGTAATCAATAACACAGTAAATAATAATTAAGAAATATTCAGAAAAGAACAAAAAGTTTCAAGCTTATATTATAATTGATTCACCCCCCCCCCCTCAGTTATATTTCCAACAATCTGTATCAGAGTCAGTGCCTTTGATCAAAGGTAGATCCATAAGCTTGAACATTAATAGTCATGATGGAGGTTCAACTAATAGACCCCCTCTGTTTGATGGAACAAACTTTGCCATCTAGAAAATAAGGATGAGAACATATTTAATGTCCTTGGGTGTTGATGTTTGGGATGTCATTGAAATGGGATATGTGAAGCAAGTAGTCTTGGCCTCAAAAGATGATAAGTTGGAGTTTAGCTTTATTGTGAAATAAATGAATGTCATCCTTAGTGGACTTGTTGAAGCCGAGTCTGTCAAATCCATGCACTGTGATTTAGCAAAAGTTATGTGGGATAAGCTGATAAGTAGTTATGAAGGTGATGAAAAAGTGAAAGACGCAAAACTTCAAACTCACAGACTAAATTTTGAGCAGTTAAATATGGATGAAGATGAAACTATCAGTAAGTACTTCTTACGTATAGAAGGACTTGTCAACACTATGAAAGGGCTAGGTGAAACGATAGCTGATTCTTTTCTAATCCAGAAAATATTAAGATCCCTTCCTGATAGATTTAATTTGAAGGTCTTTGCTATAGAGGAAATAGTTGATCTCAAAACGTTGACACTAGATCAACTTCTTGGAACCCTAACTGCTTATGAAATGAGAATCACCAAAGGTAAATCCACTACAAGAGAGGCATCTTTTAAAGTAGAGAAAAACACATACCCCGATATAGATGAGATTGAAGAAAATTTT
>ML787923.1:114713-154001 GCA_009831015.1 Picea engelmannii | reverse complement strand
ATATTTCCAACAATGTTCATAAGAAAAAGTCCCCCAATGAGTAATAAAAGTGGTTTTATATTTATCTGTCATTTTTACCTTGAATCGATTGTAACTAGAAACAACATCAAGTAAGGACATCATCTGTGAACCTGCAACTTGCTGCAAAATCATTTCCGTATTAGGGAGATGAAAGTGATCTTTTATACTAGCCATATTCAATGAGCGAAAATCTACGCATAATCTGATCTGACCAGTTGTTTTCCGAACGGGAACCAAATTGGAAACCCACTCAGAATACTTAACTGGGAAAATGATCCCAGCCTTCAAGAGTTTTTCCAACTCCTTTCGAATAGTTGCTTCCAGCACAGGGTTAATGGGTCTTTGTTTTTTCCTAACTGATTTTATGCTCTGCTTGATAGGAATAGCATCTTGTATGAGAGCAGGATCCAAACCACGAAGATCCTCATAAGACCAAGCAAAACCATCTTGAAATTCACCAAGCAGCTTAGAGAACTTCAATTTTTCTTAATCAGAACATTGGGCACCTATTTTAACATTCTTTGGAGACTCGAGTGTTCCAATGTTCAATGAAATGGTTTCACCCACTTTCCTTTTCGACTCCTCTTCTTTATGTTTTTCTGTGTTGCCTACATCACTCAATGAAAATGAACTTTCTAGAGGAGTCAAGCCTTTAAGAATTTTGTTATCTTCCATCGATATAATTTCCTTAGGCTTATAAGGTTCATTTTGGATGAAAGCACAGATGCTCTCATCACTAAAGAAGACCTGCCATGACTCTCTATTATTAAGGATGTGCAGACGATATAGAGATTGAAAAGTACAATCAAGTCTTTGTGGCAGAATTTGTCGAGTAGGAGATGCTACAAAAATAGCTAACCTAACAGCGATTGAGTTCAATTCCCTTTTAACATGAGTGATGTTGAAAGATAGTAAGTTATAGATAAGTGCCCAAACAGTTTGCATGTAACGTTTCATTAACTTATTGCTAGGAGAACATATCTTACGTCCAAGGTTTACAACAAGTTCAGAATCTCCAAAAACTGCAAGGTGACCACAACCCAAATTATAGGCATTTTCAATGCGTAGCAGTAACACTTCAAATTTAGTGACACTGTTTGTGCAAGCAAACTCTAACCTATAGGAAAAGTTATGAATTTTACCCACAGGAGAGTACAAGATAATATTAGCTCTATTTCCTTCATTGGAGCATGAACCATCCAAGTGCATATGCCACATCCCATCCTCTAAGTCAATTTTTCCAAGGTAGTGTTGTCCTCATCTACAAAGATGGAATACACTCCTAGGTCCTCCTCGATATAATTCACATTAGGCTATGGGATGCTTTCTATGTAAGGTGAAATTCTCCCCTCCCTTAGGACTATGATATTTTTACCATTCTGAGGAATGGATAAGTGTGTCAAGTCAAGTGAGAGGTATCCACCAATCAAATCTTTCCAATCTCTTCCTAATATGATCGAGTAATTACTCATTGGCATATCAATTACCTGAATATTAAGGATTGCCCTTATTTCAGTATGTGCACACAAAACCAAGGTCACGTCCTTGATTTCACCTATGGTCGTTTGTTTTAAACTATTATAAGAGACAATGCTTCTGGCATTTTCATTTGTACAAGACAAGCCTAGCTCTTCCATAATAATTTTCGACATTACACTTGGGCCCGAACAGCCATCAATGAGACAACAATGGGCAATCTTGTCCATAATCTTTACAGAAATATAAAACGGGGTTTTTTTTATAGGGTGTCTAAAGTTATGTACACCTACTTTATTTACAGATGAATCCTCTTCATCTACCTCTTCATAGAGGTTGGCTACAATGGAAGATTTCCCTTCCATAAAAAAATTCAGATGCTTCTGTTGCTCAGGGATGACAACCATGTCCAGGAGGGTAGAATATGCTTTAATGTTGGCCAACTGATTTAGCTTGTTGTATTAGGAAGAGGGAAGGTAGTTCCTTGACTATCTGGAGCCTTAGGAGCTTGAACAGTAGCAGCTGGTGAAGATGAGCTTGGGCTAGAAGAAGTGCGAGGAGGAAAATATTTGACTTTTGGAGCATAGGATTTATTCCTAGTATTTATGACCATGACATCCTCTCGCTCTGCAAAGTTTAGGACAACAATGGTAGTTTCAAGTCTCTTACCAAATATTTTATCTCTGACACTCTTCTTTACTTCACATGTACTTTCATCGTGGTGTTCCTCGCAAAAGTTACACCAACTACGAGGCATGATAACTTTAGGCTGAAAATTGTTTTCATTAGGATTTCTAAAGGGGGGTGTAGAAGAAGATGACTCCCCAGGGGTAAGTGAAGGGGAATTTCCTTTCAGCTCATATGTTATCATTCAATTATTCATGTCTTGTACAAGCTATAAGAGGGCGGACATGTCTGACTTCTTAACTAAATCTCCCTTAGGAAGACGTGTTCTTTCAAGCTGTTCTCCATACTTGAAACAAGTATGCAAAGTGGAACCAAGGTTATCAATGGCCTTTTCCTCAAGACTATGATGGTAGGGGGAAGGTAAAGTGTTCATTCATAGTGACCATGTTATTCCTTGAAAACCTAGGGAGATTCTCTTTGAATTTAGGAAGTGGGCAAGTAGCAAGTGCTAGGTTAAGAGGGGAGGAAACATGCGACGGAGTGGTTGTAGCATCTTCTTCAAACTGAAAAAGCCCATACTTTTTAATGACTTTGGCAAGGTTGGTAGTAGATTGGACAGGGACTTGGTGACTATATAAGCTACCAATCACTGACGAGGCACAAGGTTGAAATGAAGAATCACCTCCAATGCCACCAGGGCCACCACTAGATGCCATCTTGTGAACGATAGGTATGGGAGAGAAAGACGAGTTGGTTGAATCAGACAAAGTTCTCCTTAGAGTACTTTGTTGGGTTGACAAAACAACATTTCTTCTTCCTATTTCAACAATAGGATTAATTACTGGTGATAAACCTCTTCTTCTCCTAAAGATGCGGGGGTCTAAGGACATGAAAAGAAGATCAAAATTGTAGGAAAAAGAAAGCTATGGTTGATTCCTAGGTTGTCTTTGCCTAGCTTCCCAATGTTCTCGGACACTTATGTCTTGTTTAATTGCTTCCCATGAGATTTCAAGCTTAACTCAGGTATTAGCGGTCTCTAAGATGGTATTAAACAAGGTTAAAGCAATGTTGGTCTGATCTTTAAGACCGAGCTCAATATTGGGTTGCCTTGCAACAGGTACAGTCATGAAGAAAAGAAACAGTCAAAGGAAAGATATGAGAAATATAAATATATTCAATGAAAAGCAAGTATAAAATCAACCAGAGAGATATGGAAGATCTCCCCAATGTGGTTGCCAAATAAATGTTGAGGAAAAGATATGAATTTATCTTACTAAATCATTTTTGAATCTTGCTTGGCAAAGGTAAGATAGTTGGGAATATTACCCTATGTTTATAGCCTCAAAATTTGTTTCCAAACCCACAAGTATTAGTTACAAGGGCTTAGGATAATATTTTTTAAATAAAAGATTGTTGCAAAATTCAACATTTTTATACAATTTTCTGAATATAACAGATATCAAAAGTAAATGTGGAGACAAAATAAAAAATACCAAGTCACATATTGACACAGATGAGACAGAATAGCAATCGCTTATTTCTTTCCAAGAAATCAAAAGAATCGTTCTCTTTACAAAAATCCCGGAGGGAGTTTGGACCAAAGTCAAACTTAGATATCCCCGATGAAAATCATACAAAAGGACTCTGACATGAAGTAAAAACTGAACTTTAAAATCTGGATCATCTTGCCACAGACTACTGCCCACTTGACTCTGAACAATATCCTTTATCAGTCATGAAATTTAATTCATAAACAGACAAGTCTACACAAACTATCAAAGATAGATCAACACCTCTAAAACAAGCATATGAATGATATGGTTCAGCCTTGAACCTTGTTGTCTACAATAGGACCCTGCTGTCATAAAAGAGAATTAGGATTTTAATGAATTGAAGAATGAATGAAAATTGAACTATCTCAATAACACTCAAGAGAAAACCTTAGTATGATTTCTCCTTCTATTCTCCCATTTAATTATCCCTTGCATATATGTGGCGAAGTAATCAACATATAAATTAGTAACAAGGTTATAACATAGTACTTGTAAACAACATAATCCTCATACCCATGGAAATTTTCCTGTGTCGCAAGTGATTACCAACAACATTCAACGATAATGCATTATCCACTCATTATCACGCCAAATGAAACCAAGATTGCATCATCAAAATTGTAGGACTGTGTAGGCAACATCATATCATATATGTGTAATATGTCTAACCTTGCGCCTCTAGTCTACAAGGGGGTCCCACCTACTAGTATTATATTATTATCATAACTAAATAATAGAGCTTTAGCAATCCTTTGCGGATGGAATTCATCGTTGCGATTTTAATCATAGACATTTTTGTCCACATTGTAATGGGCTAAGCCCTAATGTAAGATTATGAATATGTAATGGGTTTGTGGGGTAGAGGTGGTAGTAGTTGTTTTTGGTAGCGGATGAGTATGAGCTAAGTTGAATATCAATTGACAGCTAAGTGTGCATTGTAGGCACGAATGACAAGCGCATGCATGTAGAACTGAGATATCATTTATGAGCGTAGTGCACACCTTTTGTAAGAGATGATGTTGAATGATAATATAAGAAGCCTATCGTTGTGGGCATAGCCCAGTTTGGGGTGAACCACGTTAAATATTTTTGTTATGATGTATGTTGTGTGGTTATCTGTTTCTTCTATGTTTTGTTTATAGTGCACATATAATGTCTGAATAGTGGATATGAATATGTGATTTGTTTTGATGGTTCTTCGTGAATGTTGTAAGGTAGAATGAATGAATATTAAGTGTGACGAATATGATGAACGTCTCTTATTCCTCCATGACTGCGGAAACCGGGTTCCTGCAGTCCCCATATATACCTTGGGTGAGACTTCACTTGCTTGTGGGTGATGCCGAAAGGGCTAATATCTTTAGGATTTTGTTGGTGATTTAATGTTGAACCTTGGGTCTACCCATTGTGCACCAACAAATGGTTTCAATGTCGAGACTAGGATCTGCAACTGAGGGGAATGTGGAGACCAACTACGGAGGATATTGGACAATGGTTGGACACGAAGGAGATCAAGTTTCCAATAGATTAGAATAAGAAACAACGGATCAACATAAACAAATGGTTACAGAGGTATGTTTTTACAGATTTACTTGAAATTTTCTTTGTTGATTTCCCGAATATTTTAGTTGAGTGGATACAGAGGTTAGTTGAATAGAACGGAACATTATGTGTTGTTGTTCCAAGGAACTTGACTCCTGAGTTTATCTAGGAAGTTAATACTATAAGAAATCAAATATCATGTGCGGTTGATTTCTGGGTGGATAGTATATTGGGAGGTTGCATTATTGAGTTTGTTATAGATTGTACTCAGTCATATAGTGTTGTTGTAAGGCAATTCTTTAAGGGTCTCCACGGAAGATACTTGAAGTCATTATCTACTTAGATTAAGATGTTGTTATGTGATAAGGGTGTTATGAAGATGGAATCCTATTTCCCTGGCAGCTAAGTGCCTTTGTGCATAAGGGGGATTGGGGGTTGACCAGGGAATGGTCTAAGTGTTGCAGGGAATAATGAATGAGGAACAAGTGGGTTGATGATGTCGAGACAAGAAGAATGTGTGATAGAAGAACAGATTGGGGTATTGCACAGTGGAAAAAGATTCCAGTACAGTAGGAAGAGGACTGTGGCTGATAGAGAGAAGAAACACAATGAGTTTGAGGAAAGAGATACTGGCGTAATACTCCAGATCATACTGTGCACAGAAAGGCAACTCGGTCTAGTAGAAGAAGATACTACTTAGGCCAAACCTTGCATCAAACCCATGATCCCTTGTGTGTCTTGTTGGCACAAAATTGATCAGACCAGGGTTCTTCTCAGGTTACCAACAAAAGGTATCGTGTATTCTAGAGCGCTGGCATTTTCATCTCCTCTGAAGAGAAGAAGTCTCACCCAAAGCACAACCAAGATGGAAGGATAGGGAAGGGAAAGGAGAATACTTAGGTGGGTTCACAGAATCTTCAAGATTCACCATGATCTTGCGCAATACAGGATAACTACAGAACATATCTGAGCTCATCCACACAGGAACTGAAGATACTTAAGTTGCAAAAAGCATTCATACACAGAAACATCGTATGGAACTTATGAAGCATAAAGAAGTACTGTAAAGATACAACCCACAAGAAGAAACACATAGTGATGCACCATATTTCAAAATTTTGGATCCTTCTTTATATATTATCATCAGACTTGTCAGATACAACCTCAGAGGTACAAAGTAATGCTTTGTTACAGACTTCTGTCTCTGGACCCATGTCGCAGAGCTCTATTTACCCAAAATTGTATACAGATTACATTTAGCAAACTAAAACCCAACCTATCAATAATAACAACAACAACAAGGGGAGAACCTTTTTACAATCGTATTCATATCATATATATAAGATGAGTAGGGTCTTTTGGCTTTGGGATCGCGTGCTTTCTTGTTCTGTTGCAACTACTTTTGCCTTCCTGGCGTTGTGCTGACCTTTTTTGCAACCGATTTTTGTTACTTTTCCTTGCTCCACTGTCCAACTTCTTATGTAGCTTGCACAACTTGTGATAAACCAAAATTGGGACTATAATCCTTCTTACGCAGCTTCAAGTCCAAAAATGAAGGGCCCAACAGGCTCCGACCAAGAGCCTTAACTCGCCCTCGAGTCAAGCACACATCTCTTTCACAGCTTCTAGGAGAAACTGTTGCTTTCCCTTGTCCTTCTTTTCTTCTTTACTTTCCTCTTATGATTGTGCTTTCTCTCTCTTTGCCTCGTCAAATGAAGGGCCCAACTCTGGGACCAACTCCAAGGCCTTCCTATTGACTACCTGTAAGCTCACAACTTTATCCTGCCATTTCCTCGCAAGGACTGAGGCCTTAGAGACGAACTGTTGGGTCGCATGTGTGCTACATTATTTGGGATTGGATGCGACCAAAGAGTTCCATTCAGATTATGTTGTTGCATCGACCTTGTGCATTTTCATGTAAACTATCTAAATGACAGGTCGAAAGTCACGCAGCTCCTTCTTGGCTACGGATTGTGCCTCAAACTGAGCGTTTAGCTCATTGTCTGCTTGTTGAATTTGATCAAAATTTTGTTGTTTCTCCAGCGGATCCATAATATTTGCAACTTCCTCATTCAACAATTGGATTCTAGTGCGCACGTCCTCCAAAGTCTGGTTGTGCCTAGCGATGATTCCCATCCAATTGTTGACTTCTCTTAATATCTTCGTGCACTCAGTTGTGTGCTTGTGTAGTGTTGGTCGAGCATTGTTTTCTTCTAACACTATTTTCTCCATCTGCTCTTGCATCTTTCGAGGTTGTTGCTCTGCTTCTTGCTAACTCTGTCGTAGTTGCACTTCCAGATGCTATGTGCAAATGGCCAATTGTGACCATTCCCCTTGGAGTAATTCGATCTGATGCTCTGGCTTTCCTGCATCACGGGATTCTAGGAGTTGGGGTGAAACCTTCTGTATTTTCGACCAAGCTTCAACAAGCCTCTCCTGAACTCTTTCCAGTCTGTGCTCCACCTGGATCTTGGCGTGTTATTCATGTTTTTGTATGCTTTTGCAAGGAGCACTTTCTCCCTTGCAAACTCTGCAGACCTTTCAGCCTACTGGAGCCTCAACTCAAATTGATCAGTTGAGGCTCTAATCAATCCAACTAAGTGCGTTGTTGGCCACCGTGCAAGGTCAGAAGATGTAGGGGTGGCCTCTCTGGGTGCTCGGACCTGCAGTGGAAGTCCATTGGTTGTTGAGTGCTCTGAGGGAGTCTCTACCTCCTCTTCTCCTGTAGATGGTCCTGGCACAAGCCTCAACCTCAACGCTGATGGCAGGAGCGTTAGAACGTCTGTTCTGGCCAGGCAGAGTTGCAGCAAATCTACGCACTACTGAGGGTTTTGGAGAACTAGCTCCATCTACTCTTGCGCTAATGTTGTGCTTTGCCCTGAAGTTGTCTCTGGTTCCTTCTGAACCTATGGTATCTCCACCTCTTTATGTACATCTAATTTTAGAGTTGCGCTGCCCATGGCACCCTCAACCTTGGTCGTTGAGGAAGTGTGATGGGGACTTTGGACTTGCGTCTTTTCCACCGTATGCATATTCATTGAGGATGGAGTGTGCTTATGCCGCACAAAAAGTACAATATGTTGGTCTTGTGCTTCAGCATTCGGGCCAGTCAATTGTAGCCTATGCTCAAGTACTTCTAGATTTGGACCAGGAAGTTCTGGTCTCTGCAAGGGTAACTCTAGGATTGTTTCTGGGAGTTTTAGCCTCTGCTCGAGTATTTATGGGGGATCGAGTTGCATGGGTTCTGGCTCATTGGTTTGGGGCAGACTGTCGATTTTTGGAGGTGGCGACTGCGGTTGTAGTGGTGATGGAGGGTCCTCAGGGATGATGGTGGATGGATGGATGGATGTTAGGCTCGGGGTCCTCCTAAATATGTATGATGGGGGTTGCTAGAACCATTGAGCGGGTGCGTGGGACGGTGAATGAGATGGGTTGGGGATTCAGAACCTTGCTCAGCGAGATCCTTGTTATGAGTTTCTTAGCCACTAGTTCTGTAATGAACGTAGTGCTAAAGATTTCGTTGACATCCTTTCATGTCAACACAGCTTGCTCAGGCATTTGCAAGAACATAAACAGTGTACTCTTCTTACGCTCCAATGGCTATGTCTCCTCCTCTTCTTCAGAGTCTTTATGTGCCAGAGATTATTTATTCTGTGCCTCTGGGCCTAAGCTCGGTCCTACCCCTGCTTCTTTACCTTTCTTCTTTAGCAGCTCGGCGGGTAAAACATAGTGCATCCCTGGCTTGTGCAAGTTGCGTTTGACTCCCGACCACAACATCACCTCCTTGTCAAAGGCCTCTTCGTCCAAATAGAATGACAACATTCGGGACTGGAAGTCCTCCCTATTGGCATACCTCGGCCACACAACTATATGGTGTCAGTTCATGCTCAAAGCTATGTTCCTCATATTGCAGTAGAGGAGCTCATGTGGGATGCACAACCTATGTGTTGCGTCAATAAGCCTATTGTACCACTTGGAGAACGACATGTTGTTGAAGGTTGTGTTCTCCGAGTCCGCCCTTGAATGCCAGGGCTCAAACATTTTTGCTAGGTTCCCCTTATCTGCTAGCGCCAACGGTCTTCTAGCAGGTGGCGTCGAATTGATCATTGCAAATGTAAGCAGGAAGTATCCATATGTGAAGGTACCACCTTTCTCCTGGGCTTCCTCGCAAGCCACAAGTAATTCCTCCAACAGGTAGCTACACTAGTTGAAGACATCGCAATTGGCACAAAAATCTGCCACCGATAATGCATCCAGTGTGAATTCTTCCTTGTAGTAAGACCTCATGACTTTGCTAACTATGATGTAGTAGCCAGTCCTGACCGCCTTAGGTAGTAAGGGGTCGATCTTGGTTGTTTTCCCCCCCAATGCATGTGGAACCTCTCGTATAGGTTGGGCTCCCCTTTCTTCTTCCCGTCCTTGCTGGGACCTTGGAATATTTTGGACACGTCCTCTCTCTCGAGGGATAGTCCAATAAGTTGATGGATGTCTTCTACATCGATTGGATATCTCCTCTATAACCACATACTTCTGTCATGCACCCTGTTGATCAGGAACTTGGTGCATCTCGCAACTTCACCAATGGTACCGAACACTGGTAAGTCCATGAGGTTCATGATGGTTCAGTTGAACAAGTTGATAAATTCGGGCTTTGGAAAAAACTGCATGCCTCCCAACTCGATTGGAGTGATACTCTAGAAAACGTTTATGTTCATCTAGGGGAACAAGACTTGGTCTGTTAAGTCGAGATCAAGGAGCACGACTTGCACCAACTTCCCCTTGAGATCACCCATGACCTCAACCCAGGGGTAGAAGGGCTCATCTGGTACTACATCTTTGGAAACGATGCTTCACCTTCATGTAGCTCTTAGCATCATGAATTTGAACAAACAACAAATTCCACAGGCGAAACAAGGATTAGGGATCACAAAAACTGGTCGAGGGACTACACAGTCTTGCTCACTCTGTAGAATTCATAAATATCTAAGTGCACTCTGGGAAGCAATGCATCCTACAACGATTTCTCAAAGCCTTATGCTCGGGCTTAGTTGGCAAGTTCAGTAATAATTGTTATTCATCATTACCCTTTAGACGCAACTTCGATCTGAGCTGTCCAACGAGACTGGTTAACAGGGTAAATCCTATTGGGTGATTATGGCATTTACTATGCAAGTTGGACAGGGACATGGTTGATTTCATACCTTTCCATTTCACGGATGAGAATCTCAGTGTGAATAATGATGGCATCTTCGCATATCGCGGCTTTATGGCTTAACCGAATTCAAACGGGGTACCGTAATAGTAATAAAGGTTGTGACTGGATTGGGTTCATGTGGCACATGGACTCAGATTGAGTTGGGATTCACTCTCCCTCTGACCACAAAGGGGTCCCCATCATATTAATGGCTGTCATTAATAGGTTCTTGACGCTTATGATCCTATGCTATTGAGTAAGAAGTTATGTATCAACCAACACTTAGACAGAAAAGAAATGAACTACATGTCGCGGCGCAACACTGCACACATCGACTTTATTAACTAAATTTACAGAAATTGCAGAAAAACTCAAATCTAACTACTATACATGCTCCTTCGAAATAGAGAAACAGTCCTTTGGCTCAATTCTAAGACATATAGGGTTTCAGACGAGTGCCATTCACCCATCCTGGCCACTGCATACCATCCAGTTGCCCAAGTCGGACTGCTCCAGAAGGTTAGATCTCTGCAACTATAAATGGTTCCAACCAATGCATGTGCAACTTGCCTAGATGCTTCTAGTATCGATTGTCATAGAGTAGGACCTTGTCTCCTTGGACAAATATTTTAGTCTTAATGTGTCTGTCATGCCAAGATTTCGACCTTGCTTTCTCAACTGACTGATAGAAGTCTACTAAAAACCCGGTCTCATCAAGTTCTTGTAACTCCATGAGTCTCTGTGCAACTGATTCTTCCTCCGACATGTGTGTGATCTCTGCAATGTACAAACTTGGAGCAATAAATTATGCAGGCACCATAGCCTCTTTCCCATAAACTAGCTGAAATGGCGTGTACTTGTGGAGTTTTTTTGTGCTTGTCATGTAAGCCCATAGTACTGTTGGAACTCTGTCATCCCAATCTTCCTTTTTTGCAACAACAAACCTTCGTTAACCCTCTCTCCATAATCTTTTTAAATGGCTCTATTGTTCCATTGGCTTGCGGGTGGTAGGGGTTGCTTTTATGATGTTGGATCAATAAATATGTTGTAAGCATTGCTATGGTACTACTGATAAAATGAGCTCCTTGATCACTGGTCAGACTCCTAGGACATCCAAATCGACTAATAATATTTTCAAAAATAAACCTAGCAAAAGTATCTGTCGAACAATCCTGAACAACTGATGCCTCAACCCAATGTGTAAGGTAGTCAGTTGCGGTAATAATGTACCTATCCTTTGAATGCTTAGTTGTGGGGTTGATCGGCCCAATGAAGTCAACCGCCCACTTCTCAAATGCTTGTAGAGCTCGAATTGGTTGAAGTGGTAATTCATCTCGTCGTGATGGCTTACCCACTCTTTGACAAACATTGCATGATCTACCATATGTATTTTTATCCTTGAAGAGCATAGCCTACCATAGTCCATCTTGGAGGACTTTATGCGTGGTGGCCTTTCCTCCCACATGACCTCCCGCAACTCCATTGTGGCACTCCCACAGTATATACTGTCTTTCATGATCCAAGACACATCTCTTGAGGATACTATCTAATCCCAGTTTATATACTTTCTCTGCAATCAACTGATAGTTCGCTTCTCCAACCACCATATGGCGTTTCTGGGTTGTGGAGTATGATTCTGAGCAGGCTCATGTGCTTAAGAAGACTGCTATGTATTCCAGGTACTCTGGTATGGCCTCAACCTGGAATAGGTCTGCATCTGGGAGCTAATCATCAACTGCTCTGCGACTTTCCCCTTACTCTAATCTAGACAGGTGATAAGGCCATACGTTACATCTTCCAAGCTTAATGATCACTTCAAAAGAAAATTCTTGAAACAGTAGCAACCATCTGCAAATTCTCCCTTCCAACACAGGTTTTTTAACTAGATATTTTAATGCAGAATGATCAGTAAAGAACTTAAAATGAGAACCTAACAAATAATGTCTAAACTTCTGAAAAGCGTAAATCATATCCAAACCCTCCCTTTCTGTTGTTGTATAGTTGCGCTCAACTTGCGACAACTTCTTTCTCACAAAATAGATAAGATGATCCATGGATCCATCTCCTGGTTGCACTAAGATAGCTCCCAAGACAATGCCTGAAGCATCTACGTGGATGTGAAATTCGTTTTCCCAATTTGGAAATATTAGAATAGGTGTTGTGTTGAGCTTCTCCTTCAGGGTCTCAATCGTTTTATCACATTCTAGGGTCAATTGGAATACTTCGACCTTGTTTAGTATATTTTCCAGCGGTGCAGTGATATTTGCATATCTTCTTATTAACCTATGATAATACCATGTGTGCCTCGATGTGGAGCGCAACTGCTTAGCACTCATAGGTGGTGGCATGTTCGCAATAACTGCAACTTTGGCTGGGTCTACCAATACTCCTTCTCATCATACTATATGGCCCAACAAATTTCCATGTGGAACACAAAAGATACATTTTCTAAGGTTCAACGATATCTGCAATTCCCTACATATGTCAAACATTAGACGTAGTAGCACTACATGTTCCTTGAGCAGACTGTATAATGTCCAATCATCCATATAAACTTCTATAAACTTGTGAATAAATTCTCAGAAAGTTGCTATTACAATCATGGAGAAAACATCAGGGGCGTTCTTTAGGTTGAATGGCATCACATTGTATACAAATGACCCCCATTTTGTTATGAATGTGGTCTTCTTTTTTTCCTCTTCAGCAATCCTTACTTCGTGATACCCCAAAAATCCATCTGTAAATGAGTACGACTCTTTCCCCACAACCTATTCTAGCACCTCATCAGTAAAAGGTGTTGGAAAAGGGCCATGCACGCAAGTAGAGTTGAGGCTTATATAGTCTACACATACTCTAATATCCTCTGTACCTTTCTTTCTTTGGATGACTATTGGGCTGACCCATTCTTCTTCTTCCACTGCAAAAATAAGTCCAGCTTCCAGCATCTTGTCTATTTCCCTCTTAACCTTCTCTTTCACTTTGGGGTTAAGGCGGTATGGTTTATGCCTCACAGGCTTTGATCCTAGTTTTAATTCAATTTTCATTTCTCCCATAACTTCTTTGATCCCTTTTAACTCTGAAAATGTCTTTGGGAACAAATCCTCATATTCTCACAACAAACTCTATATTTCTTGACTAGTTTGCTCATCCCATTATCTCCCACCATATCTATCTTAGGTTGCTCTGTGGTCCCTATATTGACTTTGTGCAACTTCAATGGGTGATTATAAGAACCATTAGTCTGACTAGGTATGATGTTCTGGATTTCTTTGTTCCCTTCTATCTCTTTAATGGCTAAGTTTCTCAATTCTTCTAAATCATCTGGGCTTTCTAAATCCCTCTCAATCTTATAGCATTCTATAGGTCTCTTGTTCAAGTTTAAGTGAAGACTAGTTTGAAATTCTCAGCTATGCTTTGCACATACCACTGGGCCTAATTTTTGTTTACTATTATCTGTAAAAAGGAATCCTTTAATTCTTTGGGAGACTACTTCAAGCTCAAGGTACTTACTTGTAAACGAGAATTCCTTGCAAAAGTGATCTCCCAATGTTTGCCATTCGTTTTTTTGTCTTTTGGTTTCTTCATGTGTGAACCAAGTTTTCGGGATTGGACCTAGTGAGTGGGGAAATACCTAAACCCAAAAGAGAGATGGTATTTCCGCAACTTGCCACTGTGTCACACATTGTTCAATATGTGCTTTAGGATCAGAATCTCCATTGAACAATTGCACAACTCGGAAACCCATCTGCATCTCTGATTCCAGCTACTCCTTATCTTGAAATCTATATTTGATAGCTTGCTTCACATCGTCCCAATTTTTGAGTAAGTCTTTGTGATTGGCCCACCATCTGGCAGGGGTGTCCTGGAGGGCTAAATCCAGAACTAAGATCCTTTTTTTTCCACTACCTTTTCTTCCATGCTGAGCAGAAAACTGTCAAGTCTCGAGGTACCATCATATATTGGGTGCTCTCTGACCTCGGTTCCAACCCATCTAGCTACCCTGACAGTTGCGCATATTCTTGAGAAACTTTCGTATGAGCCTTGCTGCCAACTGTCAAATGACAATTTTGAATCTTCGTCCATTGATTGTATACTCCTCCAACTTACTAATCCATCAGCAGTAGGATTTATCTAATCTTCTTTTGTTCCTACTGTTACAGTGTACAACTGATCCAAGTCTTCTCCCTCCATATTGTTGTCTATTGATTCAGTATATCTAGGGCCTACATACAGATCCAAGGGTTGAACCACTTTTATTCCATCTGCCTTAAATGTCATAGTTTTGTTCTCTAGGTCGATCACTACATAGTTGTCATAGGCCCAATCAATACCAAGTAGAGCAGGATAAGGGTCCTTATCCCCCATGATTTCGATCACCTCAAAATCAGCTACAGTCTTCAATCCGACAACATCTATTTCCACATTATCCAGTCCTCCTATTAGGAAAATACAATTTGGTTGGCCATTCTTAGCTGAATTGGGGAATATGTCAACTGGGGTTTTCCGAAGGCTTCCCAAGTCTTTTTAGGCAGTATTTTAACATCAAATCCTAAATCTAAGATAACATCCTTAATCTCAAACTTGTTTAGTTGGGCTACTAGTATAAAGTCTTTTCCAGTTCATACCTTCCTTCTCTGCACTCTTTGAGTACTCTTCTCACGAAGATTAGTCCTTATTATTACTTTTGTGGGTTCTTCATTCCCTAAAACTAGGTATAGCGCATTGCACAACTTTTCTGTTAATTGGTCATTCCCAAGAATATCACAAAATAATTGAAACCAAAGGTCAACTACTTTTTTTGGTTGCTCAAGTTGTCTCATCGAGGCTACAGGGTTTCTAGGTGTAGGGGGTGAAGCAAGGACTTGCGCAATCTTAGGGTAAACAATAGGCTGAGTGGGTTTCTCTTGCATCTCAGGGCTAGGGATATTCTAAAATACTTCTATGGCATCTTTAAAGAACAACTTTTGTTTCAGAGGATCATACATGTCTTCCTTAGGTGTTGCTTTATGGATCTGAGGTAAATTATCAGTATCAACTCCAGTCTTTGCCACTCCTCGAGTGACGATATTAAGGTTGGGAAATTGTCCTCTAATAAATCTCTTGATTTATGAACTGATGAGGTTAGTTCCTCATTGGCATACCCGATCTTCACATTTTGCAATTACTTCTAGGCAATCTTTAGTTGTGTGCCCATTGGTTCTGCACTGAGAGCACCATGGTCACCTCAGATGAGGACATTCTCTAGCCATATGGCCTTTCTCATCACAATTGTAGCATCTGCTTGGTCCTCTTCCCCCGATTCTTCCTCCTCTGAAGTGTCCTCTGGCTCCACCTCCTCGACCTCTTCCAGGTCTTTGAGGGGTTTCATTGACCCTGAATGTTGTTCGATCTAACCTATTCGCAAGTGCATCCAACGCTCTACATTGATTAGTAGTATGTGTGGTAGATGTGCAAAAATCACAGTGTACAGTATTTGGTACTGTTGAATACTTTTGAATAATGGGGCACTGCCTTGACCCATGCCCATGGATTCGACAAATCACTCAATACTCAAATGTTGGTGTTGCTTGGCTACCTAGAAAAACATGATATGGGGTGGGGTTATGGAATGGTAAATTCGTAGATACTTGTGCAACTCCTCTCGTGGGTCCTGGTGAGGGTCCCATCGGATTCTGAGGAGTTTCCATTCCCCTTATTCGTGGACATTCGTTTACCATATGCCCTTCTGTGTAACATCCAATACACCAGACTTGTGGTTGTCTTGGTCTAGGTATCATTAATTCTTGAATATTCTTTGTAAGCACTGATATTTTTCCTTGTAGTTGCGCCACATTTGCATCTGTTGGGGGTCTGGTCACTTTCAATCTCCTTGGATATCCTGCCATGGCTTCAATCTTCATTGATTGTTCCAAGGCATCTGTCAAAGTGGCTATCCATTGTTGCATTAATGGAATCTGTGTCAAAGGTAGCAAACCTTGAATATACCATTCTCTTTGATGTTCCTCATGAATTGGATGTGCTAACCTCCCTATAGCATCTTTAAACTTCTAGCTATATTCCCAGGTTGATTCACCTTCCCTTTGATGAATCTCGCGCAACTCAGACATATCTTGTTGTTCTAACTGAGGTAGTTTAAACTCCGCTATGAACCTTGTCTGCACCTGGTCAAGTGTGAATGCTTGACCTTGCATTGTTGACATGCCTAGCTCAATAACCTTCATGTACCATTTGAGAGCATGACCTCTCAAGGTAGTCTAGAACTAAACCAATTTATTCGCATCCGGATTCCCTCTAGACCTCCATATTACTTATCACAACAACCAATGTTGCTCAATGTATTCATCTCCCTTACCCTATAATTCTAGGTATCGAGCAATCAAACCTCTTGTGTGACAAACCATTTTTTATCTTGCTTCTCCTATCAAAATGAAACCTAACGGTCATGGTTGCGACCTACCAGGGGATCCCAATATCCTCCATGTACTCTCACTTCCCGGTTGTGACTAACTAACTTATTTTACTGGAACAAAATTAGCATAAGAAGGTAGTATCGAATTTACCACTTGTATATAAGACACTTGGGGTATGGGTGATTCGGGGTTGGCGCCACTGGCTTTGGGGCGGGTTTCTTTGATCTGGGGGGTCTCGTTCTCTTCCTCTGGAGTGGTTTCTCCAATTGGACTCCTAATCTTTCCTGACATCAGGGATGAATATTCTCTTTCCTCTTCAAGATCCATGTCGGCTTCCTTCTCCCTTGCTTCTACACCTTCTCCTTCTTATCCACCCTCTTGGGGACTTCTTTCTCTCTGCGCTTCTCTCTCACTTAATCTTTGACTATCCAGTCTTTCCTATCTTCTCATCTTCCGTAACTCTTCCATCTTTCTTTCCTCTACTTCTCCTAGTCTAACTTATTTCTGCGACTTCTCAGACTGTTTTGCTGCTTTTTTTATCTTACCACACCACCACTTCTCAACTATGGCAATTCTTTTCAAGGCTCGATCGTCTCTTGAGTCCATTTCTTGTTGTTTCCCCCATTTGTCAAAGAACCCTCTCCCTTATCTCAGGCCATGAATCCACCCCAATATTTCCCTACCCCAAGTGAGGATGTTTACGCTGCCTTCTCAGTTGGGGACATAGTCAACATCCCCTCTTCCATCAAGAAAACCGTAATCCACAGGGGGATTTCTCTCAATAGTCTTCCCCTTACGTCTTTCTTGAAATCTGCTTCTGCTCATGAAAAAGATCGGTGATTCTCAACTGCAAACTCAATAATGTATCCTTCTAATGTGGTTTTGAACCATAAATCAATCGCTCGCATGACTGGACGATCCAGCCAATGAAGTGCTGCAATCATTTTTGTATCCCAAGTACAAGCCCTCTTGATTCGTTCTTGGAATTTTGGAGCTTCTTGGAGCCTATCTATCCAGTGGAAAATTTATTCCAGGAACTTAACCCATAATATCTCGTATTGGTCACTTGATCTTTCTGAGTAAAAGACTGCCTCCCAAGTATCTTTCACATATTTTCTTCTCAGCTCAGTTTCTTTCCATATAAATGCGTCGCAATTTCTCTCCCACCATTTGTGAGTATTAGATATGTGAACTCGTGGAAGAATCCTCCCTACAGGTTCCCTTTTAACGCAGGTCCCGACAACGAAACCATTTTGTTAGCGTGGAAACGATCAGACCAGGGTCATTCTCAGGTTACCAACAAAAGGTATAGTGTAGTCTAGAGCGTTGATATTTTCATCTCCTCCGAAGAGAAGAAGTCTCACCCGAAGTGCAACCAAGACAGAAGGATAGGGAAGGGCAAGGAGAATACTTAGGTGGGTTCACAGAACTTTCAAGATTCACCATGATCTTACGCAAGACAGGCTAACTACAGAACAAATCTGAGCTCATACACACAGGAACTCAAGATACTTAAGTTACGAAAAACATTCATACATAGAAACATTGTATGGAACTTATGAAGCATAAAGAAGTACTGTAAAGATACAACGCACAAGCAGAAACACAGAATGACCCATCATATTTCAAAATTTTGGATCCTTCTTTATACGTTATCATCAGACTTATCAGATACAACCTCAAAGGTACAATGTAATGCTCTGTTACAGACTTCTGGCTCTAGACCCATGTCACAAAGCTCTATTTACCCAAATCTGTATACAGATTACATTTACAGAACTAAAACCCAACCCATCAACAATAACAACAACAACAAGGGGAGAACCCTTTTACAATCGTATTCATCTCATATATATAAGTTGAGTAGGGTCTTTTGGCTTGGGGCTCGCATGCTTTCGTGTTTTGTTGCAACTGTTTTTGCCTTGCTGGCGTTGCGTTGTCTTTTTCTGCAACTGATTTCTGTTACTTTTCCTCTCTCCACTGTCCAGCTTCTTTTGTAGCTCGCACAACTTGTGCTAAACCAAAATTGGGACTATAATCCTTCTTGCGTAGCTTGAAGTCCAAAAACGAAGGGCCCAACATGTCTCCAAAGTCTAAAGAAAGTTTTTCGATTGGAGTTAGTAAGGGAAGTAAGGATAGCGATCAAGGTAGTCAGAGCAATGGAAGTCGTACATTAACCCAACTTCAGGTAGCATCATCGAGAAGTAGTATTATGCAGAACACTATGGTAGGATTAGACCCCACTTTAAGAATGTTTGTCTTTCACAGGTTAGGTTCAAAAGATCCAAAACAACATTTATTTATTTGTGAAACAATATGAACTGCTAAGAACATCAAGGATGATGATGCGAAGTTTGCACAGTTGGCGATGACGTTCAGAGACCGTGCATTACTATGGTATATAAAGTATCAAAATACTACACCTGTGGGATAATTCAAAACATTGGCAGATGTAAGACAAGCGTTGTTGAAATAATTCCAGAAGCCTAAGTTTGAGTCGCAGTGCATTACAGATCTTAAAGAGATCAAGCAGATAACAAATGAATATGTGTGGGATTATGATCAAAGGTTCGAGATATTGAAGGGTCAGTTTACATTCCAGATTCCAGATGAGTATCATAGGGAGTGGTTTATTGCAAGATTGTTGTCGCATATACTCTGCCCTTTGACGCAACATAAAATTTCGTCGTTGTCGAAATCCCTAGAGATTGTTATGCAATTGGAAGCATCCCTTATAAGGAAAATGGTGCAAGGATGGCTCTAGTTCAATCACAGTTAACAACATTGACCATTTAGTTGCAAGAACTTACTAAAGGGAAAGAAAAGTGGGAAGAAGTTTGGTGTACTACATGCATAACAGAAGGTCATCGTAATAATGTGTGTCCAAATTTTCAGCAGTATTTGAATAAAAGAGCTATGAATCCCTTAGGGGTATGGTGTGAGATCTGCAAGGCGATGGGTCATCACCCTAGTGCTTGTCTATTGATGAAAAAATATCATAGCAATGTTAGAAACTTGTTCTATAATTTTGTAAGTTAGTGGGACATGAAGAGAAGGATTGTCACACATTTGATCTGATGAGAGAGCACACCGCAGATGCATACAGAGTCCTAGGAGAAGAATCAGAAGAAGCAGTTTTGCAATATAATACTCCAAGAGGTTATAATCAAGGAGGAAGATGAGGATTAAGAGGTCGTAGAAGAGGAGGATTCGACAGAGGAAGAGGATCAATTATATGCTATAACTATAATTATCGTGGACATTTAGCACGAGACTATCCTGATCCCTACACTACGTGCACATATTGCAGATAGCTAGACCATCTGATGGAGGATTTCCCATACTTGATCGAAAAATGGCTAGAAAAGAAAAACCCAAATGTACAGATGATAGCAGTGGAAGAGCGTGTCGATCAACCTAATATAGCAGCAATTACATGTGAAAGAACAAGAACTGGAGTTGATGCAATGGATTAAGGGAATATGATCCACCAGTGGGTTAGGAAAGCAGCAGAGCCTTCCTCGACGTTCGACCCTAGGAAAGAGCAAGACACTGATAATCAAGAGAGGAAGGAGATGATAGAACCAGAACGGAGAACATCGACTTCAACTGTGCTACCTTTGTATGATAGGTCATCAGTGTATGACATGCCTCCAGTATACGACCTTTCAGAAAGGCAAGTTGAGAAGGTAAGTACTTTGAAAATTTTCTTAAGAAGTTGTCTAGAACTGATCAAGGATGAGTCTGATTTGAGTATGTTGGGTGGAATGATCAACCATTACGCACAAGAAAAAGAGATACATGTCATAAACAGAGTAGTTAACCAGGTGCACTGCAAGAAAAGAACAAATAGGGAGTTATGACTCAATGTACAGATAGGAGACTACGACATGGACAATATTATTTTGGATCTAGTTTCTGACATGAATGTCATTCTGAAACAGACCTGGGAAATGATGGGCAATGTTGACATGAAGTTTAATTTTTTACCCTTTTAACTTGAAACTTCGCCTTTTTCTAGTCATGGAGCCGCCCTTGGTCCTAAAAAAGAGTCAAAAGTCTTTCGATTTTTTTTCTGGTTTCGGGATTCGACTTTTCACGAGGTATGATCTTTAGTTCGCAACTCCAAAGTCCCGGTGTCGAAATCTCGAAAAGGCTTTATATTAAAGTAATAAAAGAGAAAAAAGAAAAAGTGGGTGCTATAAGTCCCGACGTGCGTTTCACAAAGTATCCTTTAGTCGTGATTAATTAAACTCTTAAACACGATCAACGATTCATTAATCTTTCGCGATTTGGGTTTTCCGGTGTCAAAGTGATTTCAAAATGTCGACCCTCGAGTGCCCAATCCCCGAATTTCCGAAAAAAAAAGCAATAAATTACTAACCTCGATTAATTAAAGCATTAATACTAGTGATTAACGCCTAAATTAATCCCATCACACTTTGGCGATTCGGGGTTTGCTTATGACATAGCCCATGGGTACAGGATCCCCGAAATTCTGAAATGTGAAATCGTGAATTTTTAACAAAGTTTAAAACAAAATTAAGTTAGTTTAAAATGGGATTAATAATGACTAAACTACTTTTCGCGTTTTGCATTTCGAGATTTATTGAAAGCAGTCCTTTCGAAACTCCAGTTTGAAATCTCCCATACGCGGTAGTATTAATAACGGACAAATGGAGATATTTTTGATATGAAGGCGTATCTCCAGGCATATCTTCCTCATTAAAACATTAATTCCTTATCGCCTGTAACAGTACGCTCATCGTAAGACAAGATAAAGGCTAATAAACGTTCAATAGTTCAAATTTCATTCTTGTTTTTACAAGCAGGAGTGAGTTGCATTTATCCAGGCTTATATATTTTTCCTCTGCAAACAGGTTTTCAATCTAAATGCGAACATTATGGCACCTAGAAAGGCACCTAAGAAAAGTGAAGAATCAGCCGAAAGCTCAAGCCTAGAAGGAGATTTCATGTCTGATACTACACCGCATGCCATTGATTCCATCAAATCATGGAGGCAAAATTTTTAAACCTTGGACTACGAAATCAAGAATTTTCCCGATGATTCTGAAAACAAACTCCAGAACATAGCAGAGTCTGAACTTCACAAAGTAGCCACGCGCCCATGACTCATGACATACAACGATATGATCAGTTGGGCTTTAGACAGGACAGACGTGAAGATGAGAAGTATTTTGGACCACCAAGGGGTCGTCATCGGCTCTTTCAGACCTGAGCATATACAAGTAATGTACAAACTATCTCCCAATTGCAAGTACATTTATAATAAAGAGTTTGTAAGCGAATTTCAAAGGAAAGAATGCATAGAGGCAGATCAAACATACCCCAGCATAATCAAAGACTGGTGGAGACACCCAACAAAGTTCAGGGTCGATACCCATAATGTTTATGCCATAGCCTCATTGAATGAGTACATGGTCTATGTGGCTATGATGCTATGTAGACTTTTCGGGAAGAAAAGTCCTACCCATTTCCCTGCAGAATGGTTGCCCCTTTTACATGAAGCAACTGAAGGCTATAGCTTCAATTGGAACAAAATTCTATCAGATAACCTAGCTAAGGAGGTTATGGAGTATCAAACCACGAGATCCAGTAGTCGACCAGTAGCTTTTTACATGTCGGCATATATCATGGATGCTATATGTTTCACAACTTCTTTCCCTTTGATGAATTGGAGTTGGAACCCAACCTGCACTGAACCTATTCATGAATATCATTCTCAGTTGTGGGAAGAAAACGCTAAGGATTCTTTTTACAAAGTTTTTCATTTCGTGGTGATACCGGTGCATCAGTTGTTGTATGGCTGTGAACCCCCCCCCTCGTATTTTAGAGTCGGTTATAGGAAACCTCAAAGCGGTTGTTGATTGGTTTATTGAGGATAATTTCTCCTATATCAAGGTTTTTGGATGTTCTATCCCTCCTCATGCACTTCCGAAATTCCTCCCCGACGGACTGGTGTGCAGGGAGGTATCTCATCAAATAATAACAGACGGCATTGGGATAGAACTGAAGACAACTCAAAATAAGTTTTGGCCAATCTTTCCCGTACAAATTGGAAGGTTTTCACTACTCAACCTAGGTCATTCCAAGGTTGAAGTTGTAGCTCTAGAGGAGGTCAAGTTGGTGGATATTGAACACAGGAAACACGACCCTTATCAAGTAGTGGGAAGCCACATGGCTCACAGTGGCATGGAAGCATTTGAACATGAGGAATCCCCTCATGATAACATTTTCAAAGGGGTCAAAACCTATGAGGAGGTATTAGACAAGGTACAGACATTACCATCCGACTTACAAACTAGTACTCTAACCTTCCAGAGACACAGACGAAGTGGTTTACCCAAGGTATTGCAGGGCAAAGCAACAACACCTCCTCCAGAACAAGAAAACATTCCCCCAGGCTTCGGACAGAAAGCGCAGGATAAAGAAAACACCAAGGAAAATCCACAAGGGGTCGAAGGATATTCACAAAACAAAGAAGTCCCACGGACAGAGAATCCAGGAGCAGAAACAAAAAGAAGGTCTGGGACACCTCCTGAGTCTAGTCAATCTACCCCCCCTTCATCATCTACTATTCATGTTGATACCCCCAAGACAGCAGGGGAAATAAAATCCACAAAGTTGGGTAATCCCATCACTTCCTTGGCCCCTTTAGAGTCTACTTTTGGGCTCCCTCAGATAGGAGTCATATATGCTAGTGACCTTGACCCTATCTACCCCCCCTTCATCATCTACTATTCATGTTGATACCCCCAAGACAGTAGGGGAAATAAAATCCACAAAGTTGGGTAATCCCCTCATTTCCTTGACCCCTTTACAGTCCCCTTTTGGGCTCCCTCAGATAGGAGTCATATATGCTAGTGACCTAGACCCTATCTCCAGAGAATAAATACCTCCCTCTGATTACTTCTTCAGTAAAAAGAGGAAGCCTGTATTAAAGCAGGAGATGTGTATGAGAGAAGGTGGTATGGTAAAGAAACACAGGGTGTTGGTAGATGGGCAAAACTTGGAAGAGGGAGATTTCGCTACAGAGGTAGCGGGCTCCATGGGAGCTCTGGCAACAACAAATCTATTCACCGTTGACAATATGAGAACAAGGTTGAAACAAAGTAACCACAGGATAGTCCAATTGAAAAACCAACTAAAAGATACCGAGAAAAATATCAAAGAAGAAATAAATAAAGGTCTAGAGCAGGCCAGAGCTGCCGACAAGCAAGAAATTCAATCGCTTAAGTCAAGTCTAGACGAGACGAACGAGAAGATGCAGACTAGACAAGTAGAGGTTATTCGGCAAGAAGAATTAGTAAGACAACTATAGGCTAAATTGAATTCAATGAAAGGCCAGGTTATAGATTTGAAAGTTTTTCAGGACCAGTCACTGGAAATACATGCGAAGATAGAAGCCGAGCAACATAGAGTAATCTCCCAAGTAGAGATTATTCAGAATTATTTTCAGGAAGTAAGCAATGCTCTTGATAATATTATTTTTAAAGAAAAAGAAGCTAAAGCAGCAAGGGCCACTTTTCAAAAGGACGTTGTATGTTCATAAAACGAAGAAGTATCGAAAATTCCAAAGCTTTCTGTCACAGAGCATATTAGAGGCGATATCATGCTCAAAGTGTCGAAAACCAACATAGCAGAAAAAAAGAAAATAGCCAAAGAAATCAAAGACGATTGCGAAGAAATCTTTGATTTGTTGGGCAAGGGATCATTAGGTATTGGAAGAGACAATTCAACTGGACAATTAAGACAGATAAACATTGTAAGACACCGGTTGAATTTCAAAGAGGGTTTGAACAAAATTCAGATGGAAATTTCACAGTTAAAGGAAATGGATGTTACCCTAATAGACAAGTGGTTGGTGAAGCCAATCTTAAAATTTCAATAAATTAAGTTTGTTGGTAAGGGGATTGAAGACCAGCTTCCAAAAATTCAGAGAAAATTGTATTTGTTCGAAGCAAAGGATTTTCCAGAGCCTCCCAGAAATTTTGTACACTTTCTTGAAAAATGTATTGAATGTATTGGGTTGAAAGAAGGAGACACTTCAATAAAACAATGAAGTATCATCTTGAAAACTTATATTGTCGAAACGATAGGAGAATAAAAGATAATCATGCAAACGGTTGAGGTTTGCATTTTTGTAACTGTTTGCCCCTAGGAGTTAGGCAATCACCAACCATCAATGTATGGGTGATCTAGTATAAGTATAATTTCAGGAGACTGAAAACAGGTTTTTTTCTGGGCGCATTGTAAAGAAGAATTTGAAGATATTTTTGAATGAATACAAATACAGATTGAAGATTCCAGATCTGGTCAAGTTTGAGTTATGTGTTTCTTTGTTGTTTCATATTTTTCATATATCTCTTTGATGAATGCTTAACTACAGTTTAGTACAACCTCTACTGTGGTGATTAATTATTCTTGCAATTTAATCGTTTACAACTTTTCCTCTATATCGACTATCAGCAGATACAAGACCTGTAAATGTTTTATATTTCAATATCATATGCTTCATTAAGAGTTTTTCCTAACTATTTTCTTCTTTTGTCTCAAAGTGAGATTCCTCTTTAATTGATGCCTCACCTTGTTCGGCAGCTTTATGTTTTCTTTTCATTTCATGCATATTCCCTTTTCAAAATTTAGCTCAGATACCAGAAACGGCCTTTAGTTTCGTCATACTGTTAATTCAAGGTTTTGGAGTTCTTCTTACATGTTTTGAAGTAGAAATAGCGAACCCTTAAAAGAAAACACAAGAATTTATCCTTTCAGTCTTTATCCCTCATGATTGTTCCAGTTACAAGATAGCCCAATATCGAGCTTGGACTATCAGATCAAACGAGCATTGCCTTAAATTTATTTAACACCATCCTATAGACAACAAATAACCAGGTTGAGTTAGAACGTTCATGGGCGGTAATTGAAAGAGACATTAGTATCCAGGAAAAATGGGAATCTAGACAGAGATAGTTAAGGAACCAACAATATCCCTTTTCGTATAACTAATTTTTTGTATCCTTAGTTTTCTTTATCTTTTCGGATGCCTTGGCGATGTACTTTAGAGCCTTAAAGTATAAACTCAGGAACAACAGGCAAGACGAAGTTGATCTGGTCACCCATTCAGTTGAGGTTAGCAAATCAACATAATATTGTTCCAATTAGAAGACTGACAAGGGTAAGTATTAGAATTGATGGAGTGCGCAGCATAGCAGATTTTGAAGTGACCGAGATAGTGGATGGTATTACCCCTTATCCATCACTACTTGGACTTGATTGGGCCTTTGACAACCAAACTATCATTTATCTAAAGAAGAGACAGATGATATATAAAGAAGAATACTTCAAGGTTACTGCGTCATTGGATCCCATTGAAGGAAGAAGATATGTAGAACTAGTAAAGGGAAAAGAACTTGATAATATTTATAATATGACCACGCAGATGGATGACTATGTGAATCCTACAGCTGATGGTGTACTTGGTTGGAGAAGTATCAACTCTTGCACGTCAAATTTAAAAGACGTTTTGGAGAATTTGCTGCAGAGATTGCATGAAGTGTCTACAAGGAAATGTGCTCGGATTCCCCACGCGTTGCGATGGATCAGAATTGAAGTATGTGATCCTCCAAGGTATGATGGACTAACTGATGTAGCTTCTTTTATAAGAGAATTTGAATTACAAATATTAGATCATGAGATATTGCTAGCCTTAGATGTCACGCTAAAAGCGACCCCGACGAGATGGCGGGCTGCGCATAAGGAGCAGATAAACAATTGGCAGCAGTGCAGAAGACTATTACAGATAATATTTGGAATAGAGTATATTGCACAGAAGTATATAGGAATGAGTTGTCCAGCATAACATGTTACACAGTGCATAGTGACATGGAGATTAATACCTAGGCAAGAATGGACACAATTGTTTGTACATATCCTACACACGATCTTGAAGAACTGGTACATAGAACTAGAAGTGCATAGAGGAACAAAATATTGGGAAGAGTTAACTCATAATTTTAAGGTAACTTTTAGTTTTGAAGATGATGCTCCTTTGACTGACTCAATCTTGCAGGTTATCAAGAACAAGATTTTTGCATCAAAAGACTCAATGGGATTAGTACCCTTGTATAGTGCACCTATATTTACTACGACAGTTGAAGAGGTTTTGGACTGTTATTATGTTGTTGAAGAAGACCAAGAAGAGGAAGACCCAAGAAATTTGCAAATACCAGAAACTAAAGGAGAGTGTGCAGTAAAGGGACTAGAGCTTGAATAGGATGCATATGCAAAGTTATTGAAAACACCTAAAGTGAATATCAGAACACAAGATAATCCCAAGTTTGCGAACATAGGAGACTACTGGAGTGAGGAAACAATTGAGAAGATTGTTGATTTACAACATGAATATTAGGACCTGTTTCCAACTGTGTTCTTCGAAATGAAAGGGATTGTTGGTGAGTTAGGAGAGATGAACATTCCTTTGAATCCAAATGCTAAGCCTGTGAAGCAAAGACCCTATAGATTGAACCTAGTGTATAAGCAGAAGGTAAAAGAAAAGATAGAAAAGATGCTAAAAGCAGGAATTATTGAACCCGTCGAAGAATCAGAATGGATCATCCCAATGGTAGTTCAGGACAATAAGACAGGGGGAATCAAAATTTGTGTAGATGTGAGGAAATTGACTGATGCTTGTTTACATGACTCATTTCCTACCCCTTTCATCGATGAAGTTTTGGAGAATGTAGGGGGTCAGGGGGCTTACTCGTTTACTGATGGATTATCAGGGTATCACTAGATCAAGTTTGCGCAGGAGGATAGACATAAGACAACCTTTGCGGTAGAATGGGGATGTTACCAATACATGGTTATGCCTTTCGGATTGAAAAATGCACCAACAATATTTTCCAGAGTAGTTGTAGCATCTTTCAAAGAGTTTATTCATAAGTTCTTAGAAGTATACTTAGATGATTGAACATTATTTAGTTTGTTGAAAGATCATGTTGAGTCTCTGCACTTAATGTTGGACATATGTAGACAGTTTCAGATCTCATTAAACTTAAAGAAGTGTATTTTATGTGTACCATTTGGTATTTTGTTGGGTCATGTAGTGTGTAAGCAAGAACTATTAGTTGATCATGTGAAGATTGTTGTGATTGTTGATTTGACACCACCTACTTCAGTGCGACCGAAATTTCATTAGAGGATACGCACAGATCACAACCCCGTTCGAAAATTTGTTCTAGAAATAGGTAAAATTTCGTTGGAATAAGGACTGTCAACAAATTTTGGACACACCGAAGTAGAAACTGGTTACAACGACAATATTACTATTTCCAGACTCGAAGAAGGAATTTCATGTTCATGTTGATGCATCCTCTATAGCGCCAGGAACAGTACTAGCTCACCCGGGAGAAGGAGAGTTAGATAATCCCATTGCATTTGCAAGTAGGAACTTATCATATATTGAACATAATTATATAACTACAGAGTGAGAAGGATTGGCAATGGTGTATGCATTGTAGAATTTTAGACATTACCTTATGGGATCACACATTAAGATGTATACAGATCATTTTGCACTGAGATACCTAGTCAACAAGCCAATGTTGGGGGGGAGAATATGAACATGGTTGTCATTGTTTCAGGAATATGACTTTGAGGTAATTGTGAAACCAAAGAAATTTAATTCAGGACCTGGTGACTTATCACGCATACTATCGGGGGAAGATGCAGGAAGCTTGGATGACAGTCTACCAGACGCACACTTATTTATAGTAAATATGGTTGATTATTATTTTGCAGGCATAGTCCAGTTCTTGAGTAAAGGAGTAGCCCCACCAAATTTTACAGTTGTGTAGAAGAAGCGGTTAATAGTGAAGAAAACATACTATCAACGTATAGCAGGGGATTTGTACAAGTTAGGCATGGGTGGTATTATGTGACGTTGCATATTGGAGCATGAAAGACATATGATATTATCATAGCCGCATGAAGGAGTTGCGGGAGGCCATTATCCAGGGAAGATTTTACGTGCAGGATTATGGTGGCCCACCCTTCATAAGGATACTAAGGAATTATGTCAGACTTGTGATGTTTGTCAGAGACTTGGGAAGCCTTCCAGGAGGGATGAGATGTCATTAGTACCACAAGTGACATTACAAGCTTTTGATAAATGGGTCGTTGATTTGGTTAGACTGATTAATCCACCAACAAAGAGGTCGAGAGCCAGATACATCATTACTACAACAGATTACTTGACTAGATGGTTAAAGCAGAACCAATCATAGATTGTAGCATGGAGACAACTACATGATTTTTGTTTGAAAATGTGGTTACAAGGTTTGGATGGCTAAGAATCCTTATGAGTGATCAAGGTACTCATTTTCTAGATAGAACGATTGCATCTTTGACAGAGGAGTTTCAGATTCATCATCAGACAAGCATGCCATATCATCCTCGGGAAAACGGAATAGTGGAAGCATTCAATAAGATTCTAGAACATGCACTGACGAAGGTTTGTAATGTAAGTCGAGATGATTTGGACTTGAGGATTCCTACATTTATGTGGCCATATAGGACTACACGTAAGAAGTTGACAGGACAAACCCCATTTCAATTAGTATATGGTTAGGAAGCAGTCATGCCTATGGAGTTTATTGTGTCGAGTATGCGCATTGCTCCATTGACAAAACTTACATATTTGGGCGCAAAAAGGAAAACGCTGTTAGAGTTAGTGGAATAGAGGAGGACCGATTTGTTGCAGGATTTCATCAACAAGTTCAAAAAGCACGTGAAAGGCTTGCCATGACAGACATATCAAGCAGAAGAAGTTCTAGAAGGCACACTTAGTTTTGTTTTATGACAACAAGTCCTTACAACACCTTGGGAAGTTCCAAATGCATTGGTTAGGTCCATACGTGATAATATATGTGACAGAGGTAGGTGTTGTTCAGTTGGAGAAACTGAATGGAGAAATTATGGAATAATTGGTGAATGAAAGTCGATTGAAACTGTGTAGGGACAACTGGACTTTCGCACACTAATTTGAGCACGTAGTATGTGTACCATAGCATCTGTATTATAGTGTATTATAGAGAAAAATAAAAGAAGAAAATAAATAAAATATTTAGAGGCAAGAGACAGAAGGTTGACGTTATGCATAAGGTATTGTTCAAACTAAGTAAGGATATGAACAAAAAAATGTCATAGAGATGTAGAAAGAGGAAGGAATTGTGCACAGGAAGGAGGATTGAATTGTGACAAAGATCTACGCCGAGGGCAGGAAAAGCATTAAAGAACATACATGAAGGGACAAGTATTACAGAGCAAATGTGACAACGAGGTAGTGGAGACACATGGATACGTGTAGTTATAAAAAAAAATGACGAGGATTTTGACATGCTGGAAAATATAACACATGATCCGCTGGAGGATATGAAGTTGATGAAGAGTTAGGGAAAGTATTGAATGTGAAGATAAGTGTATTAGACTGCAAGTTTGGGCATGAAGAAGAATGGAAACAACTGGTGACATGCTATAAAAGCAGATGAGGGGTCGACGAGAAAAGATTATTATTGCATGCACATTTGAGAGAACAAAAGAACCAAAGAGAGACAGTGTTGCAGAGAAAGTCAAGTCTGAGAGAGTCAAGAAAGTAATTTGCAGAGAATAATGGCTCCATCGAATACATGAGAAGCTTCATCACAACAGAAGAAACAACGCACCAGACAAACATCTATACTTGTATTCAAGGAAACCCCGGGAGTGTCATTGTCAGGGCCAAGCATGATTCAATTTCCAAAGGATTATGTGCCACCCAGTAAGTCGACAACGAAGCAGGTTAAGCTACCAGAGGAGCCGAAGTATGAACTTGTTGAACCAGAGATCCCACTTGGGGTAATCATTGAAGGTGATATGTTGGGAGCCATAGGGGCCCTAAGATATGCATACCATGACTTGACAAACGTAAAGAAGTTCCCATAGTTAACCCCAGATAAGTACATGAGCATAAATCTCATCCCATATTCACAGGAAGTTATAGTAGAGCCACAGGAGTGGGAAACAGGGCTAGAGAAAACATACATTTTGATTCTATTAGACATTTCGCATTTTGGCAGGAGTGTGGAGATAAACATATGCGTGAAGTTGTTACTCAGTTGCGTCCATGGAGGATTTCCATGGTTGGATAGGTCGGTGTCAATAGACACTCAACTCATTGTTTGAATCACCTGGTTACCATCAGCATGGGAAGACCCATTGCCATTATTCATGGACAAATCTAAGGAGAAATCCTTGGTGGAGAAGATGAAGGATAAGTATGACACACATATAGGAGCGTGCGGATTGAATATTGCAAGTATTAATGATAATATTGTCAAGTTCATCATGCAAGTGTTGGCCTATAAGTAGTTGAGGAAGTGTCACAAAGATCAAGTACCAACAGGTGTAAAAGTAGCAGTTGAGAAGTGTGTCACAGGAGTACAAATGAACTAGGCGACATTCTTGTTAAATGAGTTCTTGATGGATTGCAGGGAGGCACAATATAAGAGAAAAAAATTCCATTATGCATGGCTATTGATATTGACCGCATTAGTGGCTTGGAGAGAGCTAGAAGACACTCAATTTTTGGGAGCTGGAAAGAAACCATATTTGGCAGCAAGATATTTAAACTTGTGGCATATTGGACACAAGGAAAGACGGTTGGACAATAACATCACTTTCTATGTTATAAGGAGGTAATTCAATAGAGCATTCATGATACACCACACATACTATCGTGGGTAGTAGAATCATACAAGGCGATTGGGAATTTTAAAGCATGAAGACACCATATGTATATCCAAGCCAAGAACGACTTTAATCAGCAATGCCTGATGACTAGATACAGATTGACAGAAGATGAGGTTGGATTGATTGTGGAAGACTTGGAGGAAGAATGGAAAACCCCAGTAACAGAAATGGAGTAGACAAAAACAAAACCACCAGAGAATGATCTAGAAAAAGAAGAAGAAGAAGAAGAAGAAGGACAAGGAAATGGCATAGGAGACACACATAAAACAGTATCGCACCCTTGACAAAAGAGGAAAGAACATGATACGAGGAAACCAGTACAACAATGCAAGAAGAGGAAAACATTCAAGAATGTGGCCAGCCAGGCCTTGACATAAGATGACTTAGAGAAAATAGGAGATCAAGTAAAGGAAGTGACGGACAAAGCGTTTCAGAGCATGGCATATAAACAAGAGGAGATACACACGTATGTACAGGAACAAATAAATTCATTGGGTCAGCTTTTGGAAGCAGCCAATATAGCACCGGAGCAATGGATAGAGGAAGAACAAACGAATAGTACAACAAAGATTACAGAAGCAGGACCAACGACCTCTCACCCATCAGAAGTATCAACAGAGAGTTGAATGATAAAGATATCACCGGGGGTTATAGAGTTCCCCTCGACAGAGATGCAGAAGCAAGCACAAGAATTAAGTCATATTGACTTAGTCTTGTTGTAGTTGTCGATGAATGTGTTAAAGGGTTTGCAGACAAGTGTTATGCAGGAGATAAATTTGCGTGCAGAGTCGACGATGATGAAGTTGACCGAAGTGACAAATGATAAGACAACATTGCATATAGAATACAACAAAGTTATGATGGAGTGGGATGAGGCCAAACATAAAGCATAAAGGTTACAACGTGCAATCCAGAAGGTTTATAACGACATTTTGGAGGTCCCGATGGAAGTAGATGCTCCATTAGAAGAGCAAGTGTCGAAGATTAACGAAGCCATTCAGGGATTTCATTTGAATATCGTAGACTTAGAAGTGTGCACTACACCAAGCACTCCACCAAAGGAAAGGGATCAAAGGGAGAAGAAAACGACGACAACAATGGAAAATATCAAGAGTTTGGAGGAGGAGTGTGCCAAGTTGTATGAAGAAAGCACACAAGCATGGACACAACTAATAGAAGATGCAGAGTTGTAAGGAATAGGCTAGAAGTTGCAAGTTGTGCAGGATAAGGCACAAAAGTTCAAAGAGATGATGAACACTATGCCACCAGAAGAAAAGTTGGCTGCAATCACAGAAAATAGGAAGTTGTACTTAGACATGAGCCAGTTAAGAGCATAACAGTAGGCTCACACACAGAAGATTGAGACGCTGTAGGAGGAAGCGTTCCAGGTAACAGAGGAACTTGCAGCTATGCAAGGCATCGTGAAGTAGGCAGTGCAAGAGAGTGTCGAGAAGTTGAAGACCCACATTTCTGCAGAGACAACGGAGGAAATTTTGCAGAAGAAAACATAAGTAAAGGAAAAAGTCATGACTATAAGCGAAACGTTCTAAAAGTTCATGGAGACATGGAAGAAGACCTGAAGTGGCTTGGGACGAGCCACACATGAGTGTTGGGGGTCTGTTGGAGTAGGAAAATTTGGGACCAATTTTGGTAATCGCGCAAGAGCAACCGCGTGACAAGTCGGATAAGGAGCAACACACACAGAAGAAAGGAAGGAAGTTAGTGCATCTTGAGGACCAGTGCGCGCAGAAGGCATAAGTTAGTTAGAAGTCGTTAGACATTTTTTTCCACATTGTAACGGGTAGGCCCTAATGTAAGAGTATAAATATGTAATGGGTTTTTGGGGTAGAGGTGGTAGAAGTTGTTTTTGGTAGCAGATGAGTATGAGCTAAGTTGAATATCAATCGGGAGCCAAGTGTGCATTGTAGGCGCGAACAACAAGGGCATGTGGGTAGAAATGAGATATCATTTATGAGCACAGTGCACACCTTTTGTAAGAGATGATGTTGAATGATAATATAAGAAGGTTGTTGTTGTGGACGTAGCCCGGTTTGGGGTTAACTATGTTAAATCTTTGTGTTATGATGTATGTTGTGTGGTGATGTGTTTCTTATCTGTTCTGTTTATGGCACACATATAATGTCTGAATAGTTAATATGAATATGTGATTTGTTTTGATGGTTCTGCATGATATTTGTAAGGTAGAATGAATGAATGTTAAGTATGATGAATACAATGAATGTCTCCCATTCCTCCATGACTATGGAAACTTGGTTCCTGCAGTCCCCATAGATACCTCGAGTGAGACTTCACCTGCTTTTGGGTCGTGTCGAAAGGGCTGGTATCTTTAGGGTTTTGTTGGTGATTTAATGTTGAACCCTGTGTCTTCCCACTACGCGCCAACACCTTCCAAGACCTAATGGTTGTCTCTTGCTTCCATGTGGCATGGGAATAGGGAGGACCAAAAGATATAAAAAATTTAAATTAAATCCTCGCTAGGTGAAATTGAATTGTTGTCAAGAGAGAAAAAATAATCATTATATAAAACTAAATGAATGAATTCATGGACAATAAGAGGATAATCAAATAACATTCCATTGTGTTGCAAATATTGAGCGTGTGATGCTTTCCTCCAAGCATTTCGTTAGACCTAAAGAAGAATTAATGGACTGATGGAAGAAGACATTTGGCATCCTATCAAATAATGGAGGTTAGGAATCATTTCCCATCAAATTGCTAGCGGAAAAGGAACAAAATTATTGTTGTGATATAATGGATTTTCCTCCTATATGATTTTTGGAATAATAAGAGTAGATATCCCAAGCCATATCAAAAAATTTGTTGTTTTCTACGTATTGTATGGGTTCGCAAATGATGGTCAAAAACTGGTAAATGGTTTTGCTCTCAAACGGGGAATCCAAATGAATAACATATTGGATGGATAGAGTAGAAATTGATGTCATTGTGTATCACATGAAATACCATCATTTTGGCAATGAGAATGAATTTGCATTTCACCCATTGGATTCGTAGAGGAGTAAGTCAATTCATGCAAATGGAATAGTAGATATTCTCTTAGCTTCCCAGATAGAAAGAGGAGAATGAAAACATTGGAGAAGGGGAAATTGTGTTGGGATTTCCCAATGTTTTGGAAAAACTAGAACACATTCCCAGCTAGAGAGAGTCGTGGGCCTCCTAGTGTTTAAAAAAAACAAGCATAAAGAAATCCCAACAATGTTGGAGTTCTTGTGCTGAGAAGAGGGGAGATAGTATGTTGCAAATTCATTCCAAATAAGGGAATACAAAAAAAACACATTGATATGCATTGCTAGATGGAGTCCATAGCAAGGGAGCATTGCTAATTAGATGTAGAGAGGAGGATAGTTGTATTCAAGCAACCATGCGACAACTAGAACGCTCCATGGAGAGCTACTTTTGCAAACTGAATTAGGAATCCTCATCCAAGCGATGAGATGTGGAATATGGGAGGGATTCATCCTAGGTCATGCAAATGGAAAACGATGGACCATCTTGGGAAATGATGCCACAATAACAAAGCTCATTTAACGAGTCTATTGTTACGGACTTGAAGATTGTTGCAAATTAATAAAAGCCATTATTTATTTATCTTGGTTTGATTGTTCCACGAGGACAAGAGTTTCATAATATACCAAGAATAATCTCTAGTGGAGTTTTCAAAGAACAAAGTTGAGTTTCAAACAACCATAATAGAGAAATTATTTGCAATTATAGAATTTGGAGTCCATTTCACACAAACAAAGCTCACCAAGATCCCTTTGTATCCTATATCAAGCATTGAAAGCAAATTACAAGAAGTATTCACTTTTGCATCATGTAAGTCCTTAACTTGAGTATAAGCTCATTTGGGGCCTTTTAATATGAACTTCTAAGATTCATTAAGAAACGAGCAAGCCTCCAATTAGTTGTTGGAGTTTCCCCATTAGGTTCTCCAAGATTAAAGAACTCATGTTGAATGTGTTTGCTTATTTACACAGTTGTACAACACAGAAAGCCTAAATGAATCAAATTCAAGAGTCGAATAGGTGAGATTAGGGATGGATATGCCCTCACCTTCTACTCTAGCATGTAGAAAGTCAAGATGGCTGACCCAAACATTACAGGAGGCTCGAGAGCACGTAGGAGCTCTTAGAACTTCAATGAGTGTGAGTATACCTCCTAAGAGTGTTGAGCTTTGGGTACCTTGGAAAGTGGTCCCCTTGTGTTTGTGAGCCTCTAAACACAAGTGGGAAATACTTTGTACTATGTACCATGTACTTTATGTCTAATTTCACTTTGACTTAGGAGATTTAAGTCAAAAGTGAAATTTGGTCATTTTAGCCTAAAACGACTATCAATTCACTTTGTGGGTGAATTAAGGGACATAAAGAGAAACTATGGAAACTTAAGTAAAGTGGGTTTTGAGTTGAGATTCTTTTGGAGATATCTCAACCATTGATTAGAGATGAGATGGGATGATCTCATCCACCGATATTTTAGGTTTCCTCATGTTTCCTTAAGAGGGGCGCATAGGGCAAGGAGAGGCTCATTCACTTGTATGTTCTCCAAGAGAGTTTGGAGAAGGGAAAGAGGATGAGAATAGAAGCATTGGGATAATAGGGCCCAACTTATTTGTGGTGGTTGTTCTTGCTAGGAGGAGGGCACATAGCTAGCAGGGAGGTATTGCAGTGGTCAGATTGCTTTGAGAACAATTTCAGTGGAGAGGCAGCACATGAGAGCACATTGTGGTGCAAGGGTTTCTCCATCAGAGCTTCAAGGAGCAAGGGCGCTTCATTTCAATGGATAGAGCAACATTTGAGGAGGGCGCACCATGCTTGGGCGCATCTTTCACTCTTGAACTTGTGTTGCAGCTTGAGACAAGCTACTATTGTATCAGGTTCATTTATTTCATGTACTTGTTGTATTCCACCTTCTATTCTCCACTTATATATACTTCCATTCCAAACTGGTTTTCCCCAAAGGGGGGGGGGGGTTATCAAGGGTCATGTTGACCAAAAATTCTTGTGTTCATTTCATGCATGCTTATGATTGTAAATCAACATTTAGAGTTGTAAATATCTAGAGGTAGTGTTATTTGTTTTGAGTATATTGCATGTGCTAACATTGGGATAATAAAACACTTGCAAGGGCACCTCAAAAGAACACCTGACCATCAAAACTATGAGCAAAAAGTACTTGAGTGTTTGTTCTCCTAAAATGTAGCAAAGGACAATCACATAGATTGAAACTTAGAGCCAAACAGAGGTCAAAGACATACCTGTTTTGGCAGCCTCATAGGACCTCAAGAAAATCTACATGGTATCAGAGCCAATGGTGGCTTCGACTTGTTGAGTTTTGAGCATTTTCAGGGCAGTTTTTGAAGGGTAAAAATCAGATATATTGGTTGTTTTTGGACAACAAGTTTACAGTCCAAAACAATGAGAAAAAATCAGATTTGAAGGTGACTCTCAGTTAGTGTCTGTTGGACAGTTCAGGGCAGATTTTTGGATAGCTTGTTGGCAGAGTTTGTGGAAAACTTGTGGGCAGATTTGTTGGATAGTTCAGGGCTGATATTGGACATTTGTTTTTAGCCTCTTTTCACACCTATTTGAATAGGAGTGAGGATGATTTGGAAAACCTATTATCACACTTGCGTGGATAGGAATGAGGATGTATTTTTACAACCTCTTTTCAAACCTATTTGCTAGGAGTGAGGTTGTGGTGTTACTGCCTCTTTTCACACTTGTGTTGACAAGAGTGAGGCAATATTCTTGTATTGTTTTAGCATCAGTGTGAGATTTATTGGGCAACCATGTCAGTGTCCTAGATGCGGGTAGAGGATAGGCTAGATGGAGCTAGCAACTGGTCCCCTTGGAAGACCATGATCATTTTCGTCTTAGAGGACCTCGAACTATGGGATATAGTTGAGGCTCCCATTTTTATTCCTCCTATCACTGCTCCCATCATGGTGGCAGAGTTCAGGAAGAGGAAAAGGACTATTTGTGACGGGGTGAGAGACCACGTCATTACACATTTGACTGGTAAAGACTTTGCATTCTAGATGTGGGATTCTCTATGCAAGCTTTACCAAAGTCCAAACCAGAACCGGAAGATGGTTCTGCAGGACAGGCTCAGAGGCATTAAGATGCTCAATTCCGAGTCGGTTACATCATTCCTTGGCATATTCACTCATATCAGAGATGAACTTGCAGCCGTCAGAGAGATAGTGGATCCAGGCTTTATGGTGAGGACAACCTTAAACAACTTTACCAAACCATGGGGTCCATTTGTTCGAGGCATTGTTTCCAGAGAGATCATGCCCACTTGGGAGAGACTTTGGGATGATTTCATCCAGGAGGAGACTAGACTTACATCAGAGACTTCCAGAAAACAATAGACATTACCGGGTGATGAGGACCTTGCTCTGTGGACTAAGAGCAAGAAGAAGACCGACAAAGGTTCTAGACAAGGTCCCAAGAGAGGGGCCAAACCACAACAGAGTGGCGGTGGGTAAGAGAGAGACATGAGCACATTGAGATGCTTTGCTTGTGGAGAGATGGGTCACTATGTAGGACAATGTCCCAAGAAGAAGAAGACACAGCATGATGACACTGCGACGACAACAAAGGGGATTTAGTTCGTTGCTTAATATGAGAGAGAGTGTCTGTTCATTAGTTCCTTGTCAACTGTTACACCATCCAACCTCAAGTGGGGAGATAGAGTTGAGGAGGACCTATTGACTCATAATAATGATTCAGAGGGAGCTCATACTCAGTTTTCATGGACACCATCATCAGGGGTGACTAGTCCACCTAGGACAACTTTAGTTTAAGAGTTATCGAGACAGAGGGTTGGTGCAGGGGCTTCATAGCATCATAGATTGAAGAGGAGGAGTAGCAGGGCACCACAGAGGCTTGAGCCTCGCTTGGCTACGGAGATGGGAAAATCAGGTTCTGGATCCACTTTAGGTGGAAGTCACTTGGCGAGAGGCCAAGTTGAGGATCTTGGTGAGATGTCAAGAGGGTGACTCTTAGTGAGATGCCAAGAGTAGTGACTGTTGGCAAGATGCCAGGAGGTAGAAATCCTTGGTGGGAGACCAAGGTTGAGATCTTTGGTTTGATACCAAGATCTAAGTGATCTTGGATAGGTGGAGATGCACTTCCATCTATAGATAACACAGATTGAGTAGATCTGTGTCAGAGACTACTTTCATTGATCATGGTACAACCATATTCACAGAGTATTTGCGAGCAGGCAACCATGTCCATTGCAGGGATAAGATTGGTGGTGAAGGGCACTTTCCTTGGTAAGAGGGAGTGTTGAGATTTCGTTACCTTGGAAAG
This sequence comes from Picea engelmannii, assembly GCA_009831015.1. Lineage (NCBI taxonomy): Eukaryota > Viridiplantae > Streptophyta > Pinopsida > Pinales > Pinaceae > Picea > Picea engelmannii. Next base: position 115,009 of record ML787923.1, on the reverse strand, counting down.
TGGTCCCCTTTTGTTTGTGAGCCTCTAAACACAAGTGGGAAATACTTTGTACTATGTACCATATACTTTATGTCTAATTTCACTTTGACGTAGGAAATTTAAGTCAAAAGTGAAATTTGGTCATTTTAGCCTAAAATAACTATTAATTCACTTTGTGGGTTAATTAAGGGACATAAAGAGAAACTATGTAAACTTAAGTAAAGTGGGGTTTGAATTAAGATTCTTTTGGAGAGATATCAACCATTGATTAGAGATGAGATGGGATGATCTCATCCACCCATATTTTAGGTTTCCTC
>ML787922.1:623079-638468 GCA_009831015.1 Picea engelmannii | reverse complement strand
CAAGGGAATCATATCAATCAATTACTTGACATCAACCAATGACATCAATCAAACCAAACCATTTACATCAATGACATATGATCCAACAATCTCCCAAGTAATCAAACCATTGGCATCAATGACAACATGATCCAACACATAGCACACCACATATCCATTCTGAATAAGGACTCCACCAAGTCCCTCATTACATGCATTAGTGCATACAATGAAATCTTTATTTAGATCAACCAACTTTGAATGCTAGGCAAAACATATGGTTAGATTTCATCAGTTAGTATGACTTTGACATAAATCATATCAAGGGTAAAGAGAACAAAGTGGTTGATGCACTCAGTGGGAGTGTGCATGAAAGACATGCTACAACCATTAGTATGTACCGGTCAGAATTGAAAGATAGAATTCTAGAGGCTGGAAAATCAGATCAAAAATACATAGAGTTAAAGGAAAAACTTTAGAAGGGTAATTTACAGCAGAAAGTTGAAGACTATAAGCCAGAAAATGATGATATTCTTAGATATAGGGGCAGAATTTATGTGCCCAATTCTTGAGAATTGAATAATTAGATATTGGGAGAAATGCATAATGTGCCTTATGCTAGACACCCAGGTTACCAGAAAACTATTGCAACTGTCAAGAGCCAATACTGTTGGTCATGTATGAAGAAAGAGGTTGTTGATTTCATTGCCAGATGTTTGGCATGTCAAAAGGTCAAGGCTAAGCATAGACACCCAGCTGTCTTTCTACAGCCATTGCCCATTCCTGAGTGGAAGTGGGAAGTGGTAACAATGGATTTTATTACTAAGCTACCCAGAACCAACAAGCAATATGATTATGTCATGGTGGTGGTTGACAAGCTTACCAAAGCTGCCCATTTTGTTCCAGTAAAGTTTACTCACAAGGAAGCTAACATAGATTATGTTTATCTGAAAGAAATAGTTCGATTGCATGGAAGGCACAAGACAATTGTCTCTGACAGAGATCCAAAATTGAGTTCAAATTTTTGGAAGGGATTGTTCAAGGGATTTGGAACAAATCTACGATTTAGCACAACTTATCATCCAGAGTCAGATGGGAAGACAGAAAGGGTGAATCAGATAATAGAAGATATGCTAAGGATGTATGTAATGGATAAACCATCTAAGGGGAAGGATTATCTACACTTGGTAGAGTTTGCTTACAACAATGGGTACCAAACATCCTTGGATATGAGCCCATTTGAGGCACTCTATGGAAGAAAATGAAACACACCAGTCAATTGGGACAACACAGTAGACCATGCAGTAGCTGGGCCAGAACTACTCAGGGAAATGGAAGAGCAGATGATAAAAATAAAATAGAATTTAAAGGCTGCGCAAGATAGGCAGAAAATCTATGTTGATAAGGGAAAAACTCACAGGGAATTTAATGTGGGTGATCACGTGTTCCTGAAAGTAAAGGCCAACATAAGGTCCCTGAGATTGAGAAATTTCTCAAAGCTATCAACTCGGTTCTGTGGGCCATTTGGAATCCTGGAAAGGATTAGGCCTATAGCATATATGTTTTCCTTACCTACATCAATGCATATTCATAATGTATTTTGTGTATCATTACATAAAAAGTATGTGCCTGATACTAATAATGTCATTGATTGGAATGTGGAGCAAGAAGGCGATTTTCAAGTGCATCTAGTGTGCATATTGGATCGAAAAATCAAGCGGCTCTGAAATTGAGCCATAGGGCTAGTAAGGTCCAATGGACCTGGTACGACCCTGATGATACAACTTGGGATCATGAGGATGCTATGCGGGTAGGATACCAGGATCTTTTTTAGAACTCTTTAAATTTTGATTGTACATGTGTATATACTGCACTGAGGACAACACATAAATAAGGGGGAGGGGATTGTAATACCCCTAGGCTGAACCCCAAGTGTACATATGAATGTAACTACACTTTACTTATAAGTTGGTGAGATGAATTAACAAAATCCTTGGTTTGGTACTATGCGCATTAAGTTAGTGCATGAGAATCTCACACCAAAGGAGTGCACACAATTGTAATATTATACAGTGCGTAGTTTAGTATTTTGGTGCGTACCTGTGTAAGTACACAAGAATGGTGCACTGAAAATGAAACAACTTAACGTATGCAATGCGCACAAGTGTAAGTGCTAAAGGATGGCACACTGAAGGAAAAGGATGTGCAACCCTGGATTGTTATCGAGCTAATTATTAAGTGCGGACACAAATCAATCCCCCTATCTTCACTACAAAACTAGAACAAAACAAGACAATACACTACTCTTTCCTTAGATTTTAATTATCAAATGAGAAATGGATCTAGAACATACCTTTTAAATATCGAAGATCCAACTTCGCCAATGTAATCCAAGCTCCGTCGCAAGGCTTATGGAGAAATATCTGCAAAGAAACACAAGCCAACGAAGACGAGAAAAACGTAGTCTACTTGATATGAAACTATGTATGTGATCAAGGAATCATACAATATGAACAAATAAGATTCATATAGGAAATAAAAGTATATATGTATTAAAGAATGTGGAAGAAAGATACAACCAGATGCCTTGATGTTGTCAAGTTCCTTCCAATGGTTCCTTGCTTCCCACACACTTATGCTCCACGGATTCTGAAACTATAGATCTGATAGCTACTCACAATCTATCTTGACAAAGCAAAGATCAAAGCCAACATACAAGCTCCAAAAACTCCAAGCTACAAAACTCAATAACAAGCCAATCTCAAAAGCTAACTTTTTCCATGAGAGCTCCTCTCCTTTTATAAGATGAAGAGGATAAGGTGAGGAGGTTAGGAGGTTAGGATAATCCCACTAAATAATGAAATCGAGTAAGATCCAAATCTTTCATAGGACACCTCACCATAGAATCTTCTCCTTCTAGAAGCATCGAGAAGACGCTTGTTTTTCCCACGTACAGGGATTTCCTCACCCTAGCTATAGTGCAGCCTGCAGAAATCAGGCATTTTCGCACCCTAGCTATAGTGCAGCCTGCAGAAACTACGCAGCCTAGCTTTAGTACAACCTATGGAAATCAGGCATTTCCGCACCCTGTGTATAGAGCAGCCTGCGGAAATCTTCTTTAATAGGGTTTTTACAAAGGAAAATACAACTTCTTCTATCAGGAAAAGTTCTTCTCCCTTCTTTCTTCATGAATTCAAGCCATTGACCCCTCTGAAGGAAACAGATAGGTTTACATTATTAACGGTCATAAGCATGATGAAAATAATGTGTAACATGGATTCACCATGCATTGGCTTAGTGCGTAGGTTTTGGAGGCACAAGAATCCTTTTGTATATACAGTATGTTGTAATGCACACATGTGTAAGTTTGAGAGGGTGGTGCACTTAAAGAAGAGTGTGCGCAACCCAGATGTCCCGCACACACTAGTTTAGTGCACAGACTTTATGTTTTTTGGGATGGTCATCCTGGATACAAAAGATCAGTATCGTGGTACTGAGAATGTAAAGGTAATCAGATGAAAATATAATGAAATACATCACTGTGGCAGATTGATCACATAAAAGAGTTTAGGGGGATAACTCCATTAGCTGAGGTTAAGGGGGGTGGGTTAAAGGGGCTTAAACCCAAAAATTAATATTATATTAATATTTCTTTAAAAAGCATAAAATAAGGATATATTATTTTATCCTAAGTCCCAAGTGTAACATACCCCGACCACCAATAGGTCGGGGGATGCCACTACTTAGACACTTAATTTAGTTCTGACAACATGTTGTAACACACCTAGTATTTAACCGAGCTATGTCACATAAATCTTTCTCTCTTATATATGTATATACACACACAGACATATATACATATTGACTGCATGCAATTAAACATATACATACAATGCTCTAGCGGAAGCTTCTTATATAAAGCATAAACAAACAATTGCATTCTATAAATATACGATATCAAACTGAATTAACAGCAAACACAGACATGCAGCGTATACAGGGGTATACCCCTAAACATACAGACAACTATGCTCACACAAACCATAAAATCCATAAAATAACACATAAATGGAAATGCAGCATATAAACTCATTACATAATTGATACTTATCTTAGTGAGAATGTCACCAACTGTGTGCAGACCATCCACGAACCTCCCAGCCTTAGACTACACTGTTCATCACTCTCAACAGTGAGTCACCCTCGAGCTGGGATTAGACTCCAACCAGAAAAGGGATTCCTAACCAGGCTATAGGTTCATGGTCAACCAGAAAGATTCCCTCTCAGGTGCTCACTCAACCACAACCTACAGCCTCTGCTTCCCCACATGCCTGTCCCACCCAAGGAAGTGTGCCCCTTCTCTACTCAACAGTCCTTTGGCTGCCCCACTTCCCTTCTAGGGCTTCAACAACAGGCCAGACTGGAAGTCTCAGAGCACTGTATCTGCAGTTTAGCACCTTTAGGAATCGATCCTTAACAATTCTCCCACTCAAAGAATTTCTCACGGGCCTGACAACCCGCCTATTCAATCCCACTCCTAAGCTGAAAGGAACACCAACATGAATGGTTATCGATCTGGTCTGGGTACGGTGGTAGTAAGATACAAGGTAGCTCTAGGATTCATGGAATGTATTACGGATAATGGTTCTCTGGTTGCAAGAAAAATGGTAAGGTTCCCCCTCTACAATGGTCGATCTCCCCCAAAGGAACTAAGTCTCGACAATAAGTATGCATGTCTCCAACTTGACACTTGTCATGTTGGAAGCTGCTCTCATTAATTATCTGTACTTTATATTAGGATAAATTAATTATCTGTACTTTATGTTCTTAAATAAATATTAATATAATATTTCTTTAAGAACATAAAGTAGGGGACAAGTGTATGAGATCATTCCAAGACATAAGCATTCCGGCTTATAATACTGGCTCACCAGCCTATAATGCATATCATATACATAAAGGTTCAATGACCTTAATATTGCACTCACTTTAGTTACTGTGCGCGGTATCTGTTGACCTCAAGGTTGCGCGCTCTTTAGTTACTGCACGTTGTATCCTCTGTCTTTAAGGTTGTGTGCGCTTTAGTTACTGCACGCAGTATCCAGAATGTGCACCTTACATCACTTTACTACACAGTATATGCGCGCACCATGCCATGAAAGGTGTATTATAAAAATGATGTCTAAACAACTCACTAGCTTAATATACTTGGATTATATTTACATTTGGGATCGGATGAGGAACATTACAATCCCCTCCCCTTATTTATGCATTGTCCTCAGTGCATCATGTACTAATATACAACAAAATTTTCAAGTTTTTTCAAAATGATGCAGGTATTCTGCCCACATTGCATCCTCATGCTCCCAAGTAGCGTCTTCAGGTCCGTACCAGGTCCATTGGACCTTTACAAGCCCTATGGCTTGCTTCTGGAGTTGTTTGATTTTTCGATCCAAAATGTGCATCGAGTGCACTTGGAAAGCCCTTTCTTGCTCCACCTAAATAACATTCCAATCAATAACATGATTAGCATCAGGTATGTATTTCTTTAGCAATGATACATGGAATACATTATGAACAGACATAGATGCAGGCAATGCAATCATATAAGCAATTGGACCAATCCTCTCTAGGATTTCAAATGGTCCACAAAATCTAGCTGCCAACTTGGCGCAGCCTCCCAGCTTTAGGGAACTCTTGTTAGCTTTCACTTTCAGGAAAAACATGGTCACCCACTTTGAATTCTCTGTGGATTCTATTTTTATCTGCATTACTTTTATGTCTGTCTTGGGCAGCTTTCAAATTCTTCTTAATTTTTAACATTTGGTCCTCCATCTCCTTGAGCAACTCTGGCTCGACTACTGTTCTATCAGCTGGGTTATCCCATCTTACTGGAGTATTGCAACTTCTGTTGTAAAGTGATTCAAATGGGCTCATCTTCAATGATGCCTGATACCCAATTTTGTAAGTGAATTCTACTAAATGTAGATAATCTTCCCATTTTGATGGTTTATCCATCACATACATTCTCAACATATCCTCTATCACTCTATTCACCCTCTCTGTCTGCCCATCAGTTTCAGGATGGTAAGTTGTACTAAAGTTCAGATTCGTTTTGAATCCTTTGAACAATCCTTTCCAAAAATTCGAGGTGAATTTCAGGTCTCTATCAGACACAATCGTTTTGACAATTCCGTGCAATCATGCTACTTCCTTCATGAAAATATCAGCGACATCCGCTGCCTTGTGAGTAACTTTTAGTGGAATAAAATGGGCAGCTTTTGTAAGCTTGTCCACCACTACCATAATTGAATCATGTAGCTTGCCTGTTCTGGGCAATCCTGTAATAAAATCCATGGTCACTACTTCCCACTTCCATTCAAGAACGGGCAAAGGTTGTAGCAATCCTATTGGGTGCCTATGCTCTGTTTTATCTTTCTGTCATTCCATACACTTAGCAATGTATTCTGCAATTTCTCTCTTCATACCTGGCCAAAAGTATTGGCTCTTGACTGCTGCTACGATTTTCTGATATCCCGGGTGCCCTGCATAAGGAACATTATGCATCTCATGCAAAATTATACGTTTCAAGTCCTCAACATTTGGTACAAAAATTCTGTTCTTGTGCAGAAGTATTCTATCTACTCCCAACTTCTAACTATCCATCTTCTGTGGTGTCTCACCTTGTTGTAAATTTGCTATCAATTCTTTGTACTGCAGGTCTGTATTTCCAGCCTCCATAATTTTTCTTTTAACATCAGTCTGATACATGCTGATGGTTGTAGCATGAAGCTCATGCACCCTCCTGCTGAGTGCATGGACCACTTTATTTTCTTTTGCTTTGATATGCTTTATATCAAAGTCATATTCGCTTAGAAATTCTAACCATTTGCTTTGCCTAACATTTAGATTTGGCTGATCAAATAAATATTTCAAACCATTGTGGTCTGTTCTTAGCTCAAACCTTTTTCCCATGAGTTAGTGTCTCCATTTCCTCAGGGCATGCACTATGGCTACCAACTCCAAATCATGAGTGGCATAGTTTCTCTCATGCTCCTTCAACTTCCTTGATTCATAACATATCACAAATCCGTTTTGACTAAGGACTCCCCCAAGTCCTTCATTACATGCATCTGTGCATACAATGAAATCTTCATTTGGATCTGCAATTTTTAGTATTGGAGCACTTGTCAATAATTGTTTCAAATGTTGGAAACTCATTTCACAGTCCGATGTCCACTAAAACTTCATACCCTTTCTTTGTAAGGAAGTGATTGGGTGTGCTATCTTTGAGAATCCTCCAATGAATCTCTTGTAGTAGCCKGCAAGGCCCATGAATGATCAGACCTCTGTCACATTCTTTGGTGTTGACCATTCCCTATTGGCTTCAATCTTCTCAGGGTCCACTGCTATCCCATCTTTTGAGATAATATGTCCCAAATAATGAATTTGTTTCTGATAAAATGAGCACTTGCTCAATTTGGCATACAACTAATGTTCCCTTAATACTTGCAACACCATCCTCAATTGATGTTCATGTTCTTCCTATGTCCTAGAKTATATAAGAATGTCATCCAAAAAGACAATGACMAACTTGTCTAAATATTCTTGGAAAACACCATTCATTAAGCACATGAATATAGCTGGTGCGTTTGACAACCCAAATGGCACCATTGTGAACTCATAATGACCATACCTTGTCCTAAAGTCGGTATTTTTGATATCTTCCTCTTTAATTCTCACCTGATGGTATCCCGATCTGAAATCTATCTTTGAAAATATCTTTGCATCCTTCAATTGATCAAAAAGATCATCGATCCTAGGCAGAGGATACTTGTTCTTTATAGTCACTTTATTCAATTGTCTGAAATCAATGCAAAATCTTAACGTTCCATCTTTCTTTTTCACAAACAAGACTGGGGCACCCCAAGGTGACACACTTGGGCATATATACCCCTTCTTCAGAAGTTCTTCAAACTGCATTTGCAACTCTTTCAATTCTGGTGTACTCCTTCTGTAAGGAGTCTTTGACATGGGAGTTTCTCCCGGTGTCAAATTTATTGAAAAAACAAGGTCTCTCTTTGGGGGTAGTCCTGGTACTTCCTTGAATACATATTCAAACTCTTTCAAGACTGCATAATCCTCCAAATTTGGCACCTTGTCTTTAGGTGTCTCTTCCATATGAGCTGCAAATATTTGGCATCCTCTTCTATAACATTTCTTCAGCTGCAATGTTTAAATTTCTCTAACGGTTATTGCCTTGAGATTCCTTGCACTTTCCTTTGGTTCCCTTCTTCATCCAAGCAAGTGAATGCTTTGCTATGAAAATCCAATAGAGTATGATGTGGTTCCAACCAATCCATCCCAATTAAACAATCATATGAACCTAAAGGTAAGATATTCAAATCTTCCTTGGTGTTCAATCCGTTCATGTCCATGAGACATGACTTAACCATCTCATTAACATTTCTTTTTGGCTCCTGTAGACAATTGTACCAACCAAGATTTTCCATGCTTGCTTCTTGGCAATTGAAAACTTTCTACCATCTTAAGATCTATATAACTATGACTAGCTCTTGAATCAATTAAAATAGCAATGGTTTGGTTGTTAATCATACCTTCCACTTCAATCATGTGTGACTGATATTCTTCTTGCTTATTATTTAGGGCTGCATAGATCCTTGGCACATTTCTACCCATGTCCTCCATTGTTTCAGCTTGTTGTACATTATAAACATTCCTTTCTTTTTCACCTCTGTGAGGACAATCTCTGAATCTATGATCTCCATTACAACCCCAACATTGAATAGGTGGTTGCCTTGGCCTTTGGCCGTCTGCCTCTATTGTTTTGGATTCTTTAGGAGTTTGTGGTCCCTGTGTACTATTTCTGAAGAATGGTGGTTTAAATCCTTTCTTCCTCTAATCCACCCTGAACTTCTTTCTATATTCCCAAGCTTTTTGGAAAGTTGGTTTTGTTTTCTGCTGATCATATAGACATTTAGCTCACCTTATGGTCTCTTCTAATGTCTTGGGATCATCGTATTGTATTTTTTCACTGATGAATGTTGGAAATCAAATACCTTTGAATTTTAACTATCTCATCCTCAATGAAAGAGACGTACTTCAACAGTTCTAGGAATCTTCTTTCATATTCATCTATGGTCATGCTTCCTAGTTTGAGTTCAAAGAACTCTTTCATTTTCTTGTCATAATACCTCTTATTCAAGTATTTCTTCTCAAAATACTTCTTAAATTCCCTCCAAGTAACGCTCTTCTCTTTGATGTGTTGTACCTGCACAAGCTGATCCCACCACATGGATGCCTTTCCTTTGAGTTGATAGATGGCAATTCTACCCTCTGCATGAAAAGAATAATTGTGTAATTGAAAGTATTTTCTCATGCCCAACAACCATGTTTCTGCATCTTCATCCTTCTTGTGTTCACCATCAAATGTAGGAGGTTTGATTTTGTTCATTTCTCCTCATAGTTCATCCACCCCAGACCTCTTATGTTGTCTTCCAGGGGATGGACTTGTGCTGCTACCTACTCTTTTATTGGAATGGTTCGAGGAGTGATGGTAGTGTCTGTTAACATTTTCTCATTTCTTTTTCTCATCTGAAGGTTTGTGACTTCCAGATTTACTTGAATCACTTTCTTTTTCCAATTTATTTTCTATCATGTTCAGACTTTGCAATAACTTCATGTTAAAGTCATCTTGTTGTTATTTGGCTCGCATAAGCCTTTCATTATCATATTTATGGCTTTGGACATCTTTTTTGCAAATTCTTAATGGTCTCTACCATATTCAGGTTTTCATTCCTTTCCTCTCCATATCCATTGAAGTTTGTTCCTTCAATGTCCAAATGGACATTCATCCCTCTGCTCTCATCTAGTTGACTATAATTTCCCTGTGTCTCTTCCATTCCTATAGATTCGGTAATTGATTTGATCTGATCTAGTTGTTGTTAATTCTGCAAAACGTCCAACCATTAAAACTTATTAGGTTAACTAAATCAACAATCCACGAGAAATATGAACTATTTCAGCTCAATAATTATATCAGAACTATCCTTTTCTGATTTCTTAGTGTTGCCACCATGACAACTCTTAGACAAGACCCAAGTTTTGTGAACTTAGCAAGAACTTCATCATCATGCAGAGATACAACAGGAAAAAGGTGGTCTGCCGAAACCAGTTTTTGCATAAGCTCTGATGTCATGTGCTTCAATATGTCAAATCCACCATTCGTGGGATGGGTGACGGTTAGTTAGATCACTCTGTATCATTCACTCATACATCACAATCGTTTGAAGTTAGGTGAATGCTTCCATGTAACAAACTCAAAAGTTTAATCATTTGAAATGGATTAGCCGAGCATGGCAACCCATTGCACTTGTGCGTGAGTCTGTCAGGGATTCATGATTGAGGCTCTACAATTACCAACTTTTGGGTATGGAAGCATCATCTTATCCATCCATGAGTAGTCTCCAAACTGGTTCAAACTTCTCCATGATTAGCCAAGCATGGCAACCCATTTCACTTGTGTGTGAGTCTATCAGGGATTCATGATTGAGGCTCTATAATTACCAACTCTTAGGTATGGAAGCATCATCCTATCCATCTGCGAGCAGTCTCCAAACTGGTTCTAACTTCTCCTCTCTGCAAAAGTATTTCAGTGTTCACAAAACTGAGGTATATGGACCCAGTTAAATCCAATGAGATTGGTTACTCGAGCAACATGTTGAATTTTCCTGCGAGTATGAAGGAAAAGGTAGTCGCGTGGATATTGGAAACTAAATTTCACACAACACTTGTTATTGATTCGAGATTGGAAATCAAGATGAATTCAATCATGATAGACCTGGTTATCAACAGACCAGCTGCTAAGAAGAAATGAAGCAAGCGACATAAGAAGAAACCCATCGCTGAAGCGGTTGAGAGTGTTGGAGAGAATCAACCGGTCTGGTTAGATTCTTTTAAGGAGGAGCTAGCTAAGCTGAAATGAGCCCTTAATTACAATTGAGTATATTCCAATGATTTTTGGATAGATGATAGCAGAGGTAAGGGAGCTCCGGAGATGATAGAATTGTTCTTGAACAGTCTCTTTAAATAGGACCACTGCTATTTTGAATCATCCCCTTTTGTAATTTTGGATTTTAAATGAATATATAAGCGGATTTGTACTGCTTATGTCAAGATTCCACTGATGGTGATATGAACCTTGTTTCCTTTAATATTATGTGTCTTCTTGTAGCTTATATTTCACTCGCTTGATTCATTTTAAGTAATACTTCAATGCAGTTGTGTATTCCTCTTTCTTCAAATACTAGGTAAATTTTCTATTTAAACTTAGGCTCGTCATCTTAATTATCTTTTCAGACGATTTTGCGTGCATAAAAATCAACCTGTGCACTTTTATCTGCTATACATTTCCTCTTCGTCGCGCCAATAACTTGTGCGCACTACTTTTGCGTTGCACGCCAATATCCACTGCACATTGTTTCTATATCGCGCTCGGATATTCCACATGCATTTCGCTCTATGCATTGCACCATGCTAAAGTTTCAATATGCCTTACCACGTACAATAATCCATATGCCCCATCAATTACTTTGTCGCTACCGTGCACCACTGTCTGCGTGCACCCTTGCCTGTACTATAGCGATACAACTCATACTTCTACTGTGTGTGCACCAACCAAAATTCACTATGCCTTACCATATTTCACACACCCCATGCACCCTTACTATGTGTATGCACTCCGCGCAATGCTAAATTTAGCTCGTGCGCACCCCTACATATTATTCTTCCATGCGATGGCTCAATTTTCCATAAACGCGATATATCGTATACCATACTGGAATCTCATCTCCATTAGACTTGTTTGGCCCATTCATGCTCAATGTCAAAAACTGACACTCTGATACCATACTGTAACATACCCCGACCACCAATAGGTCAGGGGATGCCACTACTCAGACACTTAACTTAGTTTTGACAACATGTTGTAACGAACCCAGTATTTAATCGAGCTATGTCACATAACGTTTTCTCTTTTATATATGTATATACACACATAGACATATATACATATTGGCTGCATGTAATTAAACATATACATACAATGCTCTAGCGAAAACTTCTTATATAAAGCATAAACAAACAGTTTCATTATGTAAATATACGATTTCAGACTGAATTAGCAGCAAACACAGACATGCAGCGTATACAAGGGTATACCCCTAAACATATGGACATATATGCTCACACAAACCATAAAATCCATAAAATAAGACACAAATGACAATGCAACATATAAACTCATCACATAATTGATACTTATCTTAGTGAGAATGTTACCAACTGTGTGTAGACAGTCCACGAACCTCCCAACCTTACACTACACTATTCATCACTCTCAACAGTGAGTCACCCCCGAGCTGGGACTAGACTCCAACTGGGAAAGGGATTCCTAACCAGGCTATAGGTTCACAGTCAACCAGAAAGACTCCCTCTCAGGTGCTCACTCAACCACAGCCTACAGCCTCTCATTCCCACATGCTTGTCCCACCCAAGGAAGTGTGCCCCTTCTATGCTCAACAGTCCTTCGGCTGCCCCACTTCCCTTCCAGGGCTTCAGCAACAGGCCAAACTGGAAGTCTCAAAGTGTTGTAGTCACAGTTTATCACCTTCAAGAATTGATCCTCAACAATTCTCCCACATAGAGAATTTCTCACAGGCCTGACAACTCGCCTCTTCAATCCCACTCCTAAGCTGACAGGAACACCAACAGGAATGGTTATCGATTTGGTCTGGGTACGGTGGTAGGAAGATACAAGGTAGCTCTAGGATTCACGGAATGTATTACAGATATTGGTTCTCTGGTTGCAGGAAAAATGGTAAGGTTCCCCCTCTACAATGGTCGATCTCCCCCAAAGGAACTAAGTCTCGACAATAAGTATGCATGTCTCCAACTTGACACTTGTCATGTTGGAAGCTGCTCTCATACACTTGTCCTCTACTTTAGGACTTAGGATAAATTAATTATCCGTACTTTATGTTCTTAAAGAAATATTAATATAATATTTCTTTTCATATTTAAGATTTCTAGCTTAGCCCTGTTCTTAATTTTAGGCCCTCCCTTTCCCGATTTGGTTGGAATCTAGTCCCCCTTCTCTTTTATCGTGGTTGGTCTACGCGCAACGATGTGTTTTATATTAATCATGAAACTTATACAAAATAGGTGCACTGGCCTTTAACATCTAGGCGCTCTGGCCTAATTCCAGGACATAAGCATTATGGCTTATAATACTAGCTCACCAGCCTATAACACATATCATATACATAAAGGTTCACTGACCTTAATATTGCATGCACTTTAGTTACTACGCACGGTATCTATTGACCTCAAGGTTGTGCGCTCTTTAGTTACTATGCGATGTATCCTCTATATTTAAGGTTGTGCATGCTTTAGTTATTACGCATGGTATCCAGAATGTGCACCTTACATCACTTTACTGCGTAGTATATGTGCGCACCATGCCATGAAAAGTGTATTACAAAAATGATGTCTAAACAACTCACTAGCTCAATATACTTGGATTATATTTACATTTGGGATCGGCCGAGGAACATTACACCAGGGAGGGGACAATGGCTAAAGACAATTCTCAACATGACAAGTGTCAAGTTGGGAATGTCCAGTCAAATAGTTTGGACTTAGTCCATTCGTGTATCTTTTCATCGATCATTTTTTAGATCTTGGCTTATGAGGGGAAGAGTGACTAAGCTGTGATCATAACCCGACTGTTCTTTCATAGAATTGAACTGTGAGTTGAAACTGACTGTTGTTGTCATGAACTCCACTGCTACTGAGACAAATAATTATGTGGATTATTGTTGCAGATATATGTACACGGTCTAGCTTGGAGAGCTAGTTTGAAGATGCAGGTTGTGAGGTCCATGAGACTTTGCATTCTCTCCAAGACAGAGAATTGTAGGGAATTATTTCCCGAGGTGCCAAACTAAAGCAGCAGGGCTTTGGGATTTCCTGTCCGGCCTGTTGCTGAAGCTCTGGAAGGGAAGTGGGGCCATTGAAGGATTAATGAGTAGAGAAGGGGTACACTACCTGGGGTGGGACAGGTATGTAAGGAATGAGATATTGTAGGTTGTCAATGTGAATTGACATCTGTGACGAACTTTCCTATAATCGACTCATCCATGGCCAAGTTACCTATGACTATGTTCTTGTTGAGTGAAATACTTTAGCCTGGTTGGGAACCCTTACCCAAGTGGATTTTATCCCTAGCTCGGGGGTGACCCACTGTTGAGATTTATGAACAGTGTTGTCTAAGGTTGGGAGGAATGTGGAAGGTCTGCACGTAGTTGGTGTCATTTATTCAAAGATAAGTGCCCATTTGTGTGTTGAATTATGTTTTGCAGTAATAATTATGCATGTTATTTTCATGGGTTTAACTTGTTTATCCCGTGTGTATAATGTTTTCATGAATATATGTATATAATCATACATGGCAGAGTATTTATATGTTTTAGTAAGTGATAGAGTTGTATCAGAGATATTTCAATTGAATTGTTGGTAAATTGGCATCAGAGAAAGAAAGTTTTAAGTGGCATTGCCCAGTACGTGGTTGGGGATGTTACAAATTGGTATCAAAGAAAGAAAGTTTTAAATAGCATTGCCCAGTAGGTGGTTGGGGATGTTGCAAACTGGTATCTGAGGGTGGGGTTAGGGGGAATAATAGAGAAAACATATTATGAGGGTGTGGGTGGGGGGAATAATAGAAAAAACATAGGATAAAACATATTATTTTCTCTATTATTGCCCCCACCCCCATATAGGGTATTATTTTCTCTATTATTCCTTTCACCCCCACCCTCATATAGGGTGGGGGGGATAATAGGGTGAGGCTGGGGGGGATAATAGGGTGGGGGTGGGGGGATAATAGAGAAAACATATTGTTTTCTGGGTTGGGGGTGGGGGGAATAATAGAGAAAGTATATTATTCCCCCCACCCTCATACTATATATGAGGGTGGGGGGAATAATAGATAAATAAATATGTTTTATATATTATTCCCCCCACTCTATACCCTATATGAGGGTGGGGGGTGGGGGGAATAATAGAGAAAACATACTATTTTCTCTATTATCCTCCCCCAACCCCCACCCTAATAGAAAAAGTATGAGGGTGGGGGTGGGGGAAATAATAGAGAAAATAATATGTTTTCTCTATTATCCCCCCCACCCCCACCATAATAGAAAAAATATGAGGGTGGGGATGGGGGGAATAATAGAGAAAATAATATATTTTATCTATTATTTCCCCCACCCTAATAGAGAAAATATGAGGGTGGGGGTGGTGGGAATAATAGAGAACACATTATTTTATCT
>ML787922.1:593194-623048 GCA_009831015.1 Picea engelmannii | reverse complement strand
CCCCCCCCCCCCCCATATGAGGGTGGGGGTGGGGGAATAATAGAGAAAATAATATGTGTTCTCTATTATTCCCTCCACCCCCAACCTCATAATATTCATGGGGGGAATAATAGAGAAAATAATATGTGTTCTTTATTATTCCCCACACCCCCACCCTCGTAATATTCTTTTCTTTATTATTCCCCTCACTTCCACCCTCACATAGGGTGGGGGACATAATAGAGAAAACATAATATGTTTTCTCCTATGTTTTATCTATTATTACCTCCACCCCCACCCCTACACCCATAATATTATTTTCTCTATTGTTCACCCCACTGCCACCCTCATATAGGGTGGGGGGAATAATAGAAAAAACATGGGGGGGATAATAGAGAAAATAATATGTTTTCTCTATTATTCTCCCCACCCCCACTCTCATATAGGGTGGGGGGAATAATAGAAAAAAAATAATATGTTTTCCCTTTTTTTTTTCTATTATTCCCTCCACCCCCACATATGAGGGGGTGGGGAACCACCCTATATGAGGGTGGGGGGAATAATAGAGAAAATAATATGTTTTCTCTATTATTCCCCCCACCCCCATATAGGGTAGGGGGAATAATAGATATGTTTTCTCTATTATTCCTCCCATGCCCACCCTCATATATGAGGGGGTGGGGGTTGGGGGGAATAATAGAGAAAACACACCCCCTCATATGAGGGGGTTGTGGTGGCGGGAATAATAGCGAAAACATAGGGGTGGGGGTGGGAGAATAATACAGAAAACATAATTATGTATGTTATTTTCATGGGTTTAACCTGTTTATGTTGTGTGTATAATGTTGTTATTTTTGTGTATAATTTTGTCATGAAATATATGTATATAATCATGCATGGAAAAGTATTTATGTGTTTTAGTAAGTGATAGAGTTGTATCAGAGAAATAATACTACCCTGTCGGAAGTTTTGACGACGTGTATACCAAATGCACCAAACTGCGGCAAGAAAGAGACCAAGAAATGCCAGATTTCACAAATATCTTCCATACCCTGTGCACCAAGCTGGGTATTGAAGATTCAGAGCAACATTTGGTGCTCAAGTATCGTGGTGCTCTGCATAGATACATCTAGACCGAAATGAATTTTTTGGACATCTCGTCCTTGGGCGCAGCCTATCGGTATGCCGTCAAAATCAAGAAGAAGCTCAAACAAAAGACGGGAAAATTTGAGCCTGGGAACCTCGCACAACAAAATCGAGGAAAGGGCGGCTCCAAACTACAGAACAAAAGACACAACAAAGATGGACAATATTAGGGCAAACAGTCGAAGACGCAAGAAAAGAAGGACACTGGAAAGACAAAGAAGGATACCAGGAAGCGGTGCGACTTCCATAAGAGCCCTTAGCATAACACTGATGATTGTTGCTCAAAGAAGTCGCTGGTGGCCGAAGTGAAAGCCTCTGAATCAGATGTAGGTTTTGACTCTGAGTCAGAACCAGAAAGGGGAAGAAGGATCATTGACATGGAACCCAATGCCATTATTTCTATCACCAAGCTTCAGCCTGGTGAACTAGACAAGCCAGAAGAAGGAGAGTGCCTTTTCAATTCACAGATGTGGGTAAAAGGCACCCCGCTGCACTTCATCATTGATAGTGGTAGCCAGAAGAACCTCATCTCAGTAAAGGTCATCAAGCAGCTAACCCTGCCAACAATGCCACACCCGCAACCCTACACCATTGGATGGCTTCACCAACGAAGCGATCTCTACGTTAGCCAACAGTGTCGATTGTTGTACGACATCAAGCTCTTCAAAGATGAGGTATTGTGTGATGTTTCTCCTCTAGAAGTTTGTAATGTTCTTTTGGGCCAACCTTATTTATGGAAAATTCATGATGTATGGAGTCTAGGCCTCGTAGTGTTATTATTACTTTGAACAGGAAATTGTACAGGATACCTAAGGCAGTTCCTCCTAGTGCTATTTCCTTGATCTCTGCCAAGCAATGCAGGAAGGTCATCTCTCACACTAGGAAATTTGTCTTCTTTGTGATTCACTCTCAGAGTAAGTGAAAGATCGAAGACGGTTGATCTCTCCACACAACAGAAGCAAGTGGATAAGGTCGTGGAAGAATACTTAGATATCTTCTCCTCTCCTATCAGGGTACCTCTACACTGCCAAGTCAAGCATACCCTCGATATGACCCCAAGTGCACTACTACCCAACGGGCCAGTCTACCGCCTCTCTCTATTAGAAAACAAGGAGATCAAGAGTCAGATCCAATAAATTCTCCATAAGGGGCACATCTATCCTAGCTCATCGCCTTGTGGGGCCCAATCGTACTAGTGCAGAAGAAAGACGGGACCTGGCGACTCTGCATTGATTACCGAGCCCTAAATAAAATCACAGTCTGGAACTGGTACCTGAATCCCTGAATTAACGACCTCCTTGTTCAGCTCATGGGGGCCAAATACTTTAGTAAGATTGATCTGAAGTCTGGCTACCACCAAGTCCCAATAGAACAAACAGATGCATGGAAGATTGCCTTCAAGTCAAAAGAAGATCTTTTTCAATGATTGGTCATGCCCTTTGGTTTGACAAATGCTCCAGCAAATTTTATGAGGATGATGGATGATATCCTGCGACCTTTCACTAGTAATTTTGTACTGGTGTATTTGGATGACATCCTCATCTACAACAAGACTTGGGCGAAACACTTGCAGCATATTTAGCAAGTTCTGCACACCCTGTGGCAGCACAAACTATATGAAAACTTGGAAAAATGATCCTTCGGCATGGACAGGGTCCATTACTTAGGCTACATCGTTGATCAGCATGGTGTGCATGTGGATCTATCCAAGATATAGGTCATCCGTGACTGGCCATCCTCAACCACACTCACTGAGCTTCGAAGCTTCTTGGGCCTTGCCAATTTCTATCGCAGGTTCGTGTTGGGATTCTCTCATATCGCATGGGCCCTCAGCCAAGTAACCAAAGGTGGTGGTAAGGAAAAAAATTTGTGGGGCATGTCCAAACAATAAGACTTTGATGAATTGAAGCATTGTTTGTGCTCATCCCCAGTACTTTCATTACCGGGCTTGCAACATCCTTTTGAGATCAAGACAGATGCTTCAGACTATGTTGTGGGCATCATTCTCACTCAACACGACCACCCCATGGTGTATCATAGTGAGACAATATCAGATCTTGTCTGTAAGTAACCTACTTACGACAAAGAAATGTACTCCATTGTGGAATCCTACCGCCAGTGGATACAGTGCATTCTGGGGAAGGAGATAGTCATCCACACTGATCACAAGCCACTACAATTCATGTAGACCCAAGGCAAATTGAAAAATGACTGCCATCAGAAGTGGTCCACATGCTTACAACAATTCCACCTCAACATCAAGTATAAAATAGGAAGTACCAACCGAGTTGTTGATTGCCTCAGCCAACCTCCATTCATGACACTCACCATGGTGCTAGACTCTTGAGACCATGAGACCTCTAGATGGCCCCACCTCGATGAGACAGACCCTGAATTCTCCACCACCTACCAAATATTGGGAGAAAACTTAGTGGTCGCTAATTTCCATCTTCAGGATGGGATGTTGTGTCGTATGGGCCATCTCTGTGTTCCATCAAGAGAGCACACGAAGCTAATTTGGGAAGCTCACTACAGTCGGGTGGCAGGACACTTTGGCGTCGGAAAGACAGTGGCAGTGCTATAGAAACATTTCTACTAGACGAAACTTCAACAGGATGTCAGCAAGTATATCAAGTCCTGCACCACCTACATTATTTCCGAACCGACCACTAAGAAACAGGGCCTGTACACCCCTCTTCCTACTCCTGACAAGCCATGGGAATCCATCTCAATGTACTAGAGGGGCAATGAATGTGTTTTTGTGGTTTTTGATTGATTTTGAAGATGGCGATTATGGCCGCCTGCAAGAAGAACATCACCGCAAAGGCCACTTCCAGGCTATTCTTTGAACGCGTCTGGGTAAACTTTGGGATCCCACAAACCATTGTCTCATATTGGGAAAGTCGTTTCCTCAACACATTTTGGTTGAGCCTCTGGTCACTGATGGATACCAAGCTCACCAAATCCACTACTTTCCACCCCTGGATAGATGGCCAAACTGAGGCTGTCAATCAGATGATCGTACATATATTGAGCATGTACAATTCCAAGAACCCCTGCACATGGGATGAGAGTCTTCCCTATGTCCAACATAGCTACAACTGAGCCCTGCATAGCTCAACTGGCCACAACCCCTTTTAGGTGGGATTGAGATTCCAACCTTTGGGCCCCATGGATGTTGCACTACCCCTGGTGTCCACCTCGACCAACTCATCCCCTGCTCCACCAGAAGCTGACAAAGCCACCCAGTTCATTGAGTGGATCTAGTACATCTTCCAACAGGGTCAGGATATTTTACAGAAGTCCAATGCCAAGTATAAGTATCTCCATGATCAACACCAGGTGCCACATATGTTTCAGGTGGGAGACAAAGTTTGGTTGCACATACAGAAAGAACGCCTTACAAGGTCCCATCGGAAGATTCACCCACTCTGGTATGGGCCATACACCATCACCAAGGTTGTGGGTGACAATGTTTTTGTGCTCAACATTCCCCCTTTCCTTGGCCTGAACCCAATCTTCAACGTGGCTCTCCTTCGGCCATATTTCCCACCATTATTGGACACCTCAGAGATAACAAATTAGTTGACACCAATATATCTCAACCCCGACTGCATGCAAAAATAATCTAGTGATTATATTGTGGACACACAAATCAAGGGAGCCTGACAACAAAGGATCCAACTTTATTAAGTTGTAAAGTAGGGCAACTCCTGCACCAAGGCAAGTGGCTCACCCGAGGCCAAATTCAACAGAAATTTCCTCATCTGATGGGGGAACTCAATGAAATGGAGACAATTTCTTCCTAAGGGGGTAGGATTGATCCATATGAATTTTTGTGGCCTCCCACCTATTCCAGCTGGTTCATTTTGGCAGTTATCGAGTTTGGCAGTTTTTTTTTTCCTAGTTTTTGGCTCCCTGACTTGCAGGGTCGTTTTGAGGCCCTAAACAACGTTTTTAGGGCTAACCATAGTTGGAGATGACCATTAATAAATATAAACAAAATGTGTATTTCTCGTATACACCTTTACAACAGGCTATCGTGCGCCTAAAATAGAGATCGTATGCAAAAGTTACAACCCCAGGAAGTTGATCTACTAACTTACTCAAACGGGGCCCATATGACTTTTGGCGCTTCATCTCCTAGGGTTAGGTTTTTGGATGTCTAGGGTTTTTGACATTCCTATTTATTATAAAAATTCTGTCAGAGTCTCATTGTAATCGTCTTCTTGTGAATGAGCGCAACTGTCACATCTCTTCTCAGAGATAAGCCACCACCATTCTAGCTAGCCTGTTTTCCGCTGCATTTTACAGTTTCAACTTATTTCCTTATTGAATAGAAAACTAGTTTTACTGTATCTCTGTTATTCTGTGTTAAGAATATTTTAATAATCTATATTCATTTCATTTTGCTCATAAAATCCGTATCAGTGGTATTAGAGCAGTCAGCTTCTTGTTGTCTTAATGCATGTCCCCAATGAGGTCAGGGTACAAAGAATTGGGTCTCGAGCTTGTTTCTCTTGAGGACAAAATCTCTCACACGCCCAAACGACCTCTCATGGTAGGAGAAAAGAAATATGACGAGACATGAGATCCTTTCAAAATATATCTTGAGGAAGCCCTCACGCAACAGAGGAATGAGATGATGGATAGTTTCACGCAAATCCTTCGGCGGCTACCAACAAGCGATGCATCTTCCTCGAGCGGAGGTGTCGCCCCCTTCAAGGTACAAATCAACTTTGATATTCCTATATTTAAAGGTTAGATAGACATAGATGTTGTAGACAAGTGGTTGAATCTACTAGAAGAGTATTTTTCTATCCATAACTTTTCAAATATAGAAAAAATTACTTTTGTGCTCCCCAAAGTCGTTCCCCGTGTCAAAGATTGGTGGGAAACTTTCTGTGAGCAAAAGGAAATAGAGGAACCCTCATTATTTACAGTCGCAACCACCTGGGAATCCTTCAGGGATGCTGTTAAGGAACAAGACTACCCTGTCGGAAGTTATGACGACTTGTATACCAAATGGACCACACTACGGCAAGAAAGAGACAAAGCAATGCCAGATTTCACAAATATCTTCCATACCCTGTGCACCAAGCTGGGTATCGAAGATTCAGAGCGAAATTTGGTGATCAAGTATTGCGATGCTCTGCATAGATACATCGAGACCGAAATGGAGTTTTTTGACATCTCTTCCTTGGGCGTGGCCTATCGATATGTCGTCAAAATCAAGCAGAAGATCAAACAAAAGATGCGACAATTTGAGCCTGGTAACCCCTCGCAGAAAAAACCAGGAAAGGGCGGTCCCAACCTACAGAAAAAAGGACACAACAAAGATGGACATTATCAGGACAACCAGTCCAATACACAAGCAAAGAAGGACACTGGAAAGACAAATAAGGATACCGAGAAGTGGTGCGACTTCCATAAGAGCCCTTGGCATAACACTACCGATTCTCGCTCAAAGCAATCTCTGGTGGACGAAGTGAAAACCTATCAATCAGATGTGGGTTCTAACTCTGAGTTAGAACCAGAAAGGGGAAGACATATCATTGATGCAGAACCCAATGCCACTGTTTCTACCACCAAGCTCCATCATGGTTAGCCAGATGAGCCAGAAGAAGGCGAGTGCCTTTTCCATTCGCAGATGTGGGTAAAAGGCACCCCGTTGCACTTCATCATTGATAGCAGTAGCCAGAAGAAACTCATCTCAGCAGAGTTCATCAAGCATCTAGCCCTACCGACAATGCCGCACCTGCAACCCTACACCATTGGATGGCTCTGCCAAGCAAACAATCTCTGCGTCAGCCAACAGTGTCGAATATCGTACAACATCAAGCCCTTGAAAGATGAGGTATTGTGTGATGTTGCTCCTCTCTATGTTTGTAATGTTATTTTGGGCCAACCTTATTTATGGAAACATCATGTTGTATATGATTCTAGGCCTCGTAGTGTTATTATTACTTTGAACTAGAAATTGTATAGGATACCCGAGGCAGTCCCTACTAGTGCTATTTCCTTGATCTCTGCCAAGCAATGCAGGAAGTTCATCTCTCAAACTGGGAAATTTGTCTTCTTCATGATTCTCTCTCAGAGTAAGTGAAAGATCACAGCCATATCTAGGGCCTCTATGGCTGATCTCTCCACACAATAGAAGCAAGTGGATAAGGTCATAGAAGAATACTCAGATATCTTCCCCTCTCCTACCAAGGTACTTGTGCACTGCCAGATCAATCATCCCATGGATCTAACCCTAGGCGCACCATTACCCAATGGGTCAGTCTACCACTACTCTCTATTAGAAAACGAGGAGATCAAGAGGTATATCCAAGAATTTCTCCATAAGGGAGACATCTGTCCCATCTCATCGCCTTGTGGGAGCCCAATCGTATCGGTGCAGAAGAAATATGGGACCTGGCAACTCTGCATTGATTATCGGGCCCTGAATAAAATCACAGTCTAGAACCGGTACCCGATTTCCTGAATCGATGACCTCCTTGATCAGCTCACGGGGGCTAAATACTTCAGTAAGATTGATCTGAAGTCTGTCTACCACCAGGTCTCAATAGAACAAACAAATGTATGGAAGACCGCCTTCAAGTCAAAAGAAGGTCTTTTTCAATGGTTGGTCATGCCCTTTGGTTTGACAAATTTTCCAGCAACATTTATGAGGATGATGGACGATATCTTGTGACCTTTCACTAGTACTTTTGTAGTGGTGTATCTAGATGACATCCTCATCTACAACAAGACATGTGGAACACTTGCAACATATTCAGTAGGTTATGCACACCCTGCGACATCACAAACTATATGCAAACTTCAAAAATTCTCCTTCGGCATGGACAAGGTCCATTACTTAGGCTACATTGTTGATCAACATGGTGTGCATGTGGATCCAGCCAAGATATAGATCATCCATTACTGGCCATCCCCAACCACACTCACTCAGCTTCAGAGCTTCTTGGGCCTCGCTAATTTCTATCGCAAGTTCATGTTGGGATTATCTCATATCGCATGGGCCCTCGGCCAAGTAACCAGGGGTGGCGGTAGGGAAAAATTTGTGTGGGGAATGTCCCAACAACAAGCCTTCGATGACTTGAAGCAATGTTTGTGCTCATCCCCAGTACTTTCATTACCAGACCTACAACATCCCTTTGAGATTGAGACATATGCTTCAGACTATGATGTGGGCATCGTTCTCACTCAACACTGCCTCCCCGTGGCATATCATAGTGAGAAACTATCGGATGTTGACCGTAAGTACCCTTCCTATGACAAATAAATGTATTCCATTGTGAAAGTCTGCCACAAATGGACACATTACATTCTGGGGAAGGAGATAGCCATCCACACTGATCACAAGCCACTACAATTCATGCAGACCCAAGGCAAATTGCAAAATGACCACCATCGGAAGTGGTCCACATTCTTACAACAATTCCACCTCAACATCAAGTATAAAACATGAAGTACAAACCAAGTTGATGATTGCCTCAGCTGACCACCAATCACTACACTTACCATGGTGCTAGACTCTTACGACCATAAGACCTTCGGATGGCCCCACCTCTATGAGACAGACCCTGACTTGTCCACCACTTGCCAAATGTTGGGAGAAAACTCAGTGGTCGCTAATTTCCATCTTCAGGATGGGTTGTTGTGCCATCTGGGCCATCAATACATTCCATCAGGTGAGTGTGTGAAGGTGATTTGGGAATCTCACTACAATCAGGTGGCAGGACACTTTGGTGTGGAAAAGAAAATGGCAGTGCTCCATAAACATTTCTACTGGCCAAAACTTCGACAAGATGTCGGAAAGTATATCAGGTCCTGCACCGCCTATGATATTGTTGATCCGACCACTAAGAAACAGGGCATGTACACCCCTTTTCCTACTCCTGACAAGCTGTGGAAATCCATCTCAATGGACTACATGTCGGGCCTCCCATCCACCAAGAAGGGCACTGACTATGTCTTTGTGGTTGTTGATCGCTTTTCCAAGATGGTGATTATGGTCGCCTGCAAGAAGAACATCACCATAGAGGCCACTGCCAGGATATTCTTTGAACACATCTGGGTAAACTTTGGGATCCCAAAATCCATTGTCTCAAATCATGACAATTGGTTCCTCAACACATTATGGTCGAGCCTCTGGTCACTGTTTGATACCAAGCTCACCAAATCCACTGCCTTCCACCCCCAGATAGATGGCCAAAATGAGGTCATCAATCAGATGATCATACATATCCTGCACATGTACAATTCCAAGCACCCCTGCACATGGGATGAGAGTCTTCCCTATGTCCAACATAGCTACAACCGAGCCCTACATATCTCAACTGACCACATCCCATTTTAGGTGGGGTTGGGATTCCAACCATTGGGCCCCATGGATCTTGCACTACCCTTGGTGACCACCTCGGCCGACATGTCCCCTGCTCCACTAGAAGCTGACAAATCCACCCAATTCATTGAGCGGATCTAGCACATCTGCCAATAGGTTTAGGATATTTTACAGAAGTCTGATGCCAAGTACAAGCAGTGCCATGATCAACACCAGGTGCCACATAAGTTTCAGGTGGGTAACAAAGTTTTGTTGCACTTGTAGAAAGAATGCCTTACAGGGCCCCATCAGAAGATACACCCACTTCAGTATGGGCCATACACCATCAGCAAAGTTGTGGGTGACAATGATTTTGCACTCAACATTTCTCCTTTACTTGGTCTGTACCCAGTCTTTAACGTGGCTCTCCTTCGGCCATATTTCCCACCATTATTGGACACCTCGAAGATAGCAAAGCAGTTGAGACCAATAGAGCTCAACCCTAACTGCATGCAACAGGAATCCAATTATCATATTGTGGACACAGAGATCAAGGGAACCTGACAACAAAGGATCCAACTTTATCGAGTTGTCAAAGCAGGGCAGCTTTTGCACCATGGCCAGTGACTCGCCCGAGGCTAAATTCAGCAGAAATTTCCTCATCCAATGGGGGAACTCAACACAATGGAGACCATTGCTTCCTAAGGGGGAAGGATTGATCCATATGGATTTCGGTGGCCTCCCACCTATTCCAATTGGTTCATTTTGGCATTTTTCGAGTTTGGTAGTTTGTTTTTCCTAGTTTTTGGCTCCCTGACTTGTGGGGCCGTTTTGAAGCTCTAAACAACGTTTTTAGGGCTCACCATAGTCAGAAATGACCTTTGATAAATATCAAAAAAATGTGTAGTCCTCGAATATACCTTTGCAACAGGCTATCGTGCGCCTAAAACAGAGATCGTATGAAAACGTTACGACCCCAGGAAGTTGATGTACTAACTTACCCAAACGAGGCCCACATGACTTTTGGCACTTCATCTCCTAGGGTTAGGTTTTTGGATGTCTAGGGTATTTGACATTCTTGTTTATTGTAAAAAGGCCTTCAGAGCCTCATTGTAACCGTATTCTTGCGAATGAGCACAACCGTCACATCTCTTCTCAGAGATAAGCCGCCACCATTCCAACAAGCATATTTTCCGCTGCATTTTACAGTTTCAGCTTATTTCCTTATTAAATAGAAAACAAGTTTTACTGTATCTCTATTATTTTGTGTTAAGCATATTTTAATAATCTGTATTCATTTCGTTCTGCTCATAAAATCCTTATTAGTGGTATCAGAGCAGTATGCTCCTTATCGTCTTAATGCATTTCCCCAATGGGATCAGAGTACAAAGAATTGGGTCTCAAGCTTGTTTCTCTTGAGGAAAAAATCTCTCACACACCCAAATGACCTCTCATGGCAAGAGAAAATAAATATGATGGGACAGAATATCCTTTCAAAATGTTTCTTGAGGAATCCCTCATGCAACAGAGGAACAAGATGATGGATAGTTTCTCGCAAATCCTTCGGCGGCTACCAACAGGCGACGTATCTTCCTCGAGCGGAGGTGTCGCCCCCTTCAAGGTACAAATCAACTTCGATATTCCTATATTTTAAGGTTAGGTAGACGCAGATTTTGTAGACAAGTGGTTGAATCTACTAGAAGGGTATTTTTCTATCCATAACGTTTCAAATAGAGAAAAAATTACTTTTTCGCTCCTCAAAGTTGTTCCCCATTTCAAAGATTGGTGGGAAACTTTATGTGAGCAAAAGGAAATAGAGGAACCCTCTGGGGCCATGCTCAAGTCATTCGGCTCTCGATACTCCATGTCTAGGACCTATGGGCCTCAAGACATGATCTCCTTAGTTATCCCTAGGGCAGGTGATAATAATGCCAAGGGATTTTATGGTATTCACACCACTTTCCCGTGTCCTTCTTCAACTTCTCATTACCTTTCTTGGGTTGCATCTTGGACTGGTTGTCCCGAGAGTGGCCATATTTTCTCTGTCCCTTGTTTGGTGGGTTAGTACTGTCATTTCCTTACTTCGACTATGAGGAATTTGCAGATCCAAACTCTTGCCTCTTCTGCTTAAATTTTTGCTCGATCTTGAAAGCATATCTATAAGCCGCACCTAATGATGCGATGACCTTAAACTCCATTTATGTTTGAATGTATCTGTGCAAACATTCACGGTATTTGAGTACCATATGTCATTCATAGTATTTGATAACCAATTTGGTGCACATAGTGTGGAAAATATTGGTGAAATCTGGTATTGTTTGGTCCCTTTATTGACGCAACATGGTCCATCTTGTGTATCAGTCCTTGTAGCTTCCAACAGGGTAGTATTGTTCTTTAATGGCATGCTTGAAGGAATCCCAGGTGGGAGTGACTAAAAATATTATAGATTCCTCTGTGGCCTTTGCTCAGAGTCTGTATCCCACTAGTCCTTAACATGGAGGACGACCTCTAGGACTGCAAAAATAATATTTTCCCTATCGGAAAAATTGTGGACCGAAAAATACCCTTCGAGCATATTCAACCATTTATCTATAACATCCACATCTATTAGTGCTTCAAATAATGGAATATCAAAATTTACTTATACCTTGAAGGGGGTAGTGTGGCCGCTTGATGAAGATGTGTCTCATGTGGGTAGCCGCTAAAGGATCTGTACAAAGTTGTCCATCATCTCGTTCCTTTGTCGTGCAAGGGATTCCTCAAGCAACATTTTAAAAGGATCTCCTACTCCATCATCTTTCTTCTCATCCCCCATTAGTTTCATTCAGGTTCGACATGATCGATCTTGTAAAGGCTCGACTGGTTCGAGTCCCAGCTTCTTGTACCCAGATCTTGTCGGGGACATGCACAAAGAAAAACAAATGAAGAGCAGACTGATCTAATACCATTGATCCAGATTTATGAGAGGAACAAAATGAATAACAGATTGAATACCATAACACAGAGATATGGAGAACTGTAGAAGATATCCAGTGAACAATAACTTCTATTGAATAAATAAAATAGGATGAAATTGTAAAACTGCAGAACTAAAACAACTTGCTCGAATGGTGGTAGCTATCTCTGAGAAGAGATGTGGATGCTACACACATCCGTCTGAGCATAATGATTACAATGAGGTTCCAGAGGCATTTTTGACATTACTCAAGAATTCCAAAACCATAGACATCCAAAAACATAACCCTAGGAGATGAAACACCAAAATTTATGTGGGCCCCGATGGGTAATTTGGCACCTCAACTTCCTAGGGTCATATATTTTGCATACGACCTCCATTTTAGGCGCATGATAGCACGTTGGAAAGGTATTTTTGAGAACTAAAAATTATTCCATCAAAATCTAACTCTGTCTACAGTTTGATTGTGGCAAGCCAAAAAAACATTGTTTAGGGCCCCAAAACGGCCTTGGAAGTACAGAAAGATGTATTGACATGAAAACTTTCAAAATAAGCCAATTGGATTAGGTGGGAGGCCACCAATCTCCACCTGGAAACTGTGTAGGGCCTCAGACAGCCCCATAAGTGTAAAATACACAATTAAAAATAAGTACAGAAGAACGTGCTGAAAAAACTATCAGGAGGAGCCAGTTGGAATAGGTGGGTGGCCACCAATATCCACCTGGATCAGTAAGTTAGTACATCAACTTCCTAGGGACGTAACATTTGCATACGATCTTCATTTTGCACACACGATAGCTTGTTGGAAAGGTCTTGAAGAGGAGCTTCATTTTGAGGGCTCAATCATGATTATAACTATCAATGAGGTGCCTGATTGTGAAAAAACATATTTTAGGCCCTCAAAATGGCCCCTGAAGTTTAGGACCCGAAAAACTGCTAAAAATAGTAAATTGCCAAAAAACTATTATGAGCCAGGTTGAATAGGTGGGTGGCCGCCAATATCCTCCTGAATCAATCCTCCTTCGTTAGGAATAAATGGTCTCCACTGTGTTGATTTCCCCCATCAGATGAGGAAATTTTCGCTAAATCTGGCCCCAGGTGAGCCACTTGCCTTGGTGCAGGAGCTGCCCTTCTTTGACAACCCGATAAAGATGGATCCTTTGCTGGCGAGTTCCCTTGACCTACATGTCCACGATATGATTAGTGGATGCTTGTTCCATGTAGTCAAGATTGGGCTTTTTTGGTGTCAATTGTTCTTCTATCTCCAAGGTGTCCAGTAATGGTGGAAAAGATGGTCGAAGGAGGTCCACATTGAACACTGGGTGCAAGCAAAGGAAGGGGGGAATTTTGAGCTCAAAATCATTGTCACCCACAGACTTGGTGATGGTGTAAGGTCCATAAGGGAGTGGATGAAGCTTCTGATGAGGCCCTGTAAGGCGTTCTTTCTGTAAGTGCAACCAAACTTTGTCTCCCACCTAAAATTGGTGTGGCACTCGGTGTTGATCATGGTGTTGCTTGTACTTGGAATTGGACTTCTGTAAAATATCCTGAAATCGTTGGTGGATGTGTTGGTTCTTCTCAATGAACCGAGTGGATTTGTCAACTTCAGTGCGAGTATGTGACAAGTCTGCCTGGGTGGCCATAAGGGGTAGTGAAACTTCCATGGGATCCAATGGTTGAAATTCCAACCCCACCTGAAAGGGGTTGTGGCCAGTTGAGATATGTATGGCTTTGTTGTAGCTATGTTGAACATAGGGAAGACTCTTATCCCAAGTGCGGGGGTGCTTGGAGTTGTACATGCGTAGTATGTGCACGATCATTCAGTTGATAACCTTGGTGTGTCCATCCATTTGGGGGTGGAAGGCAGTGGATTTGGTGAGATTGGTGTCCAGTAGTGACGAAAGGCTCGACCAGAATGTGTTGAGGAAATGGTTGTCTCGATATGAGATAATAGTTTGTGGGATCCCAAAGTGTACCCAAACTCTTTCAAAGAAGTGCTTGGCAGTGGCCTCCATTGTGATGCTCTTCTTGCCGGTGGCCAAAATCACCATCTTGGAAAAGCGATCAACAACCACAAAAACACAGTCATTTCCCCACTTGGTGGATGGAAGGCCTAACATGTAGTCCATTGAGATGTATTCCAAGGGCCTATCAGGAGTAGGCATAGGAGTGTACATGCCTTGTTTCTTATTTTCCAGTTTGGAAATAGCGAAGGCAATGTAGGACCAGATAAACTTGATGACATCATGTCAAAGTTTCAGCCAGTAGAAATGTTGTTGCAACACTGTTGTTGTATTTTCCATGTCAAAGTGTCATTCCATCTGACTGTAGTGGGCTTCCCAAATCAGCTTCACACGTTCACTTTATGGAACATAGAGATGGCCCAGATGTCACAACAACTCGTCCTCAAGATGGAAATTAGTGATAGTTATGTTTGTGCCCAACATCTGGTAGGTGTTGGCGAAATCAAGATCTGTCTCATAGAGGTGGGGCCATCCGGAGATCTCGTGGCCACAAAAGTCTAGTACCATGGTGAGTGCCATGATTGGAGGTCAACTTAGGCAATCAATAACTCAGTTGGTACTACTTGTTTTATACTTGATGTTAACATGGAATTGTTGCAAGTATGTGGACCACTTCTGATGGTGATCATTCTGCAATTTGCCTTGTGTCTACATGAACTGCAACAACTTATGATTAGTGTGGATGATTATCTCCTTCTCGAGAATGTAATGCCTCCACTAGAGGTAGGCTTGCATAATGGTGTACATTTCTTTGTCGTAAGTAGGGTACTTACAAACAACATCAGATAGTGTCTCACTATGATAGGCCACGGGGTGGCCATGCTGAGCGAGGACTGCACCCACAACATAGTCTGAAGCATCTGTCTTGATATCAAATTTTTGTTGCAGGTAATGTAAAGAACGCACTTGGGTTGAGAAAAAGCACTGCTTCAAATCATCGAACGCTTGTTGTTGTGACAATCCCCACAAATTGTTTTCCTTACCACCACGCCTAGTTGCTTGGCTGAGAGGCCATACAATATGGGAGAATCCTAACACGAACCTATGATAGAAATTGAAAAGGCCTACGAAGCTTCGAATCTTAGTGAGTGTGTTTGGGGTTTTCCAGTCACAAATGACTTGGATCTTAGATGGATCCACATGCACACCATGTGCATCAACAATGTAGCATAGGTACTAAATTTTGTCCATGTTGAATGTACCACAAGTGTTCTGCCCATGTCTTGTTGTAGATGAGGATGGAATCAAGATACACCAATACAAAAGAATTGGTGAAATGTCGCAAGATATTATCCATCATCCTCATGAAATTTGTTGGGGAATTCGTTAGACCAAACGACATGACTGACCATTCAAAAAGACCTTCTTTTGAATTGAAGGAAATCTTCCATACATATGTCTGGTCTATTGGGACCTGATGGTAGTTAGACTTCAGATCAATCTTACTGAAGTATCTGGCTCCCTTGAGATGATCAAGGAGATCATCGATTCAGGGAATCAGGTATCGGTTCCTAACTATGATTTTATTTAGGGCCTGATAATCAATGCAGATTCGCCAGGTCCCGTATTTCTTCTGCACTAGCACAATTTGGCTTCCCCAAGATGATGATTTGGTTTGTATGTTCCCCTTGTGGAGAATTTATTGGATCTAACGCTTTATCTCCTCATTTTATAACATAGAGCGATGATAGATTGGCCCATTGGGTAGCGGTGTGTCGGGGGTCAGATCGATGGAATGCTTGATGTGATAGTGCAGAGGTACCCCAATAGGTGAGGAGAATATGTCTTTGTATTCTTCCATGACCTTATTCACTTGCTTCTGCTGTGTGGAGAGGTCAGTCATGGAGGCCATGGATGTGGTTGCAATATTTCACTCACTCTGAGAGCGAATCATGAAGAAGACAAACTTCCTAGTATGAGAGATGACCTTCCTGCATTTCTTTGTAGAGATCAAGGAAATAGCACTAGGTGGGACTACCTCGAGTATCCTTTACAATTTCTTGTTCAAAGTAATAATAACATTGCAAGGCCTAGACTCATATACAACACGATGTTTCCATAAATAAGGTTGGCCCAAAATAACATCACAAACTTCAAGGGGAGCAACATCACACAATACCTCAACTTCGAAGGGCTTGATGTCGTTAGGCAGGAGACACTGTTGGTTGACGCCAAGATCGCTCCCTCAACAGATCCATTTGATGGTGTAGGGTTGTGGGTGCGGCATTGTCGACAGGGCTAGCGGCTTGATGACCTTCACTGAGATGAGGTTCTTCTGTCTATCGCTATAAATGATGAAGTGTTGCAAAGTTTCATTGATATGAGGTTCTTCTGGATACCACTATCAATGATGAAGTGTTTCTTAGTGCCTTTCACCAAAATATGTGAATGAAAGAGGCGCTCTCCTTTCTCTGGCTCATCAGGTTCACCCGGCTAGATCTAGGTTGTAGGAACAGTGGCACTGTGTTCCACGTCAATGATCTGTCTCCCCTTTTTTGGTTCTGACTTAGAGTCGGAACCCGCATCCGATTTAGAGGCTTTCACCTTAGCCACCAATGATTACTTTGAGCGACAATCAACAGTGTTATGTCAGGGGCTCTTATGGAAGTCACACCACTTCCCGGTATCTTTCTTTATCTTTCCGTTGTCCTTTGCTTGTGGATTAGAATGGTTTTCCTAAGGTTTCCCATATTTTCTCTGTTCTTTGTTCTACAGTTTGGGGCTGCCTTTTCCCTACTTCTACTGTGAGGGTTTCCAAAACCCAAACTGTTGCAGCTTTTGTTTAAGCTTCTGCTCGATTTTGACGATATATCGATAGTCCATGCCCAAGGATGAGATGTCCAAAAACTCCATTTCTTCCTAGATGTATCTATGCAGACCACCATGATACTTTAGGACTAGATGTCACTCATAATACTTGATACCCAGCTTGGTGCACAAGGTATGGAAGATATTTGTGAATTTTGGCACTGCTAGGTCCCTTTCCTGCTGCAATGTAGTCCATTTTGTATACAAGTCGTCATAACTTCCAACAATGTAGTATTGTTCCTTAATAACATCCTTGAAGGATTCCCAGGTAAGTGTGACTATAAATAATGAGGGTTCCTTTATTTCCTTTTGCTCACATAAAGTCTCCCACCAATCTTTGACATGGGGAATGACTTTGAGGAGAACAAAAGTAATATTTTCTCTATTCGAATAGTTATGGACAGAAAATTACCCTTCTAGTAGATTCAACCATGTGTCTACAACATTTACGTCTATCCTACCTTCAAATATAGGAATATCAAAGTTGATTTGTACCTTGAAGGGAGTGGCACTTCTATTCGAGGAAGATGCGTCGCCTATTGGTAGTCGTCGAAGGATTTGTGCAAAATTATCCATCATCTCATTCCTTTGTTGCATGAGGGATTCCTTGAGCAACAGTTTGAAAGGATATCCCATCCCATCGTATTTCTTTTCTCCCGCCATGGAAGGTCACTTGGGTGTGCAAGATATTTTTCCCTCAAGAGAAACAAGCTCGAGAACCAACTCTTTGACCTCGTCGGGGACATGCATTAAAAACGACAAGGAGCAGAACACTCTAATACCATTTGTTGCACCTTCTTCGTCACCTTGGTGAGAAAATGAGAGGTGCTTGCATGCCTAGTTGGGTCTTGCTAAGCATGACAGTTGTAGAGGAAAGAGTTAGAGAAAGAAAAACAAAACTATAAGCAAGAATTAAACTAATACAAAAGAAAATCATAAGCATAAGGACATAGAGATAACAAACACAAAAAGACCCATGTCACCAATGTTTTTAGGCTGATCTATTGATGAAATCAAAGCACCAAGAAGAAAGRGGACTATGAGTCCCTTCTTCCTCCAAGGGAAGGCTCTTGGACCCTCACAAGCTTGCTCTACTTACAACAAGAAAAATGAAAATGGTGATGAAAGAACTCCTTGCAAATCCACTCAATGGAGAGGTGGATTGCTCAATGAAATGGTGCCAAAGTGCTCTTGTCAAGGATTGAGTCCTTAAAAAAATCTAGGAAGCATAACATTACTTGAAATTCCTTGAGAAAATGAGGTGCATTCATGGCTTTTTATAGAATTTCTTTGGGCTTTTATTTAAATTCTTTGTAGTGTGAAGAGAGGCCATTTAGGGCATTATTAGGTCTTTGACCAGCCCACCATTCGGATTCAGCTCAAATTTGAGGTTCAAATCATCTTGGGAGGTGATCCATAAGTGGTTGGGAGGCTGAACATTTCAATAAATGCATCGTTTAGCAGGTGCGCGGATTTTTGATCTATCAGCCGCACATCGTGCGCCTGTGCGCGCTTTTCACGTTCCTGTTACGCGCATGCGCACGCGTGCCCAATGTCTGCAAGGTGCCCTTCAATTTTTCACTACTTTGTATAGTTTTTGACCTTTTTGAATGTTGTGGATTTAATTCAGGTCAATGAATGAATTCATCACTGTTTGACGATGTTGAGTTCTTGTAACCATGTGCTGACGAAATTTCAGTGATAACAGATGCCCCCTGATGGATGAGGTTAGGAGCATATGTATAGCCAAAATCCATCAATGTTTCTTCTACTAAGAATGTTGTTGTAAGAGAGAGAAATAGTGGGATCATTCAAAGCAATCCTTTGGAGGAGAAAGAAACTGGTAAGACCCGACCTTCCAAAAGGTGCATAAAAGATACAACTGTGTACAAACGAGGCGGGCATGCCCCATGCTCGTGTTATGTAACCCTGAAAAAGATGACGAAAGCGTTGGTGTAGAAAACTACAGTGCCCTCGAGGGCGGTTGTGATAAAGGCAAAAGACAATTATGTAAATGAACATACTCGGAACAATAGGAAGTGATCGCGGTGATAAGTAGCAGCGATGATGTGGGAAGTGATAGCCCAACCAAGTTCAGAGGTCTTCGGCAACTGAGAGAAATAACTGCAATAGTCGCAAAGTAAGACCCACCGTAACATAAGAAAGTGTTGGCGTCGAATGTTATGGGGGCCAATGACAGCAGAAAGCAATGGTGTTTCACCCTGTGCCATTCGAGATCTCTCATTAAATGAAGAATGAGAATCAAGATACTGTCGCCCTTCTGGAAAAATTGTGTTGATGTCGACAAAAGGGGAACGCGACTCCCAGAAGTAAAGGACTTCATGGAATATACTGAGGTGAGGAAGTGGCAGAGGTACATGAACGAAGTCAAAAAGTGGGAAGACTCAAGACTGCCCTTGGTTGGAGGATGTATGAGATAAAAAGTGGTTGCAACCATGTAACGAGGTCGAGTGTCAAGAGGATGACAAGACCAGGGATAAGTTGTGCCAGAGGCGGGACAAAGTGAACAACTGCAGAGGGTAGAGGTAAGTGACCTGTGGGGTACTCTGAATATGTGGAGGATGTCGGCCAGGGTAGATGATGAGTAATGCTCCAACCAAGGGTGACATGGGTTGCGTTTGGCCAAAAGGATTGAAGCAGGTCGCCAACAGGGATGACAAAAATGAAATGACGGAAAATAAAGGTGTTTTTACAAATAAATAATGAATAATTTGGGGGAGAAATGTACAAATACAGAAACGGGTGCCCCAGTGTGATATGAATGCCCCAGGGAGGGAAAAATGTTCTTGAAAAACTGATGAAGGGTGGGGGCCCCATTGGCAGGTTTCTATATGAGGTAGGTGAAATGAAGGTAGGTTCACAGATGGGAAAACTGATAGTGGATGAAATGAAAGGTTCATGATACTGCGGAGGTGCAGGTAAAAAATAGAACCATAAAGAGATAATCTGGGAGTCCATATGGGAAAGCTAGCAAAATGAGGAGAAGAAGTATGTGGTTGATTCACAACATGATGAAAGACTATCGAGACTCCCATCCCTAAAGGTTAATGAAGAATAGCATGAGTGTCAAAAAGTTGCAAAGGGTGCTATGAATGGGACAACTCATGTGGGTTAGAATGCTACCGGGTAACAGTACCGATGATGCAAATGGAGGCGTGGGTACTGCAGAGTCGGGAATGGAGATCCTAGAGGTAAACATCAGAGGGTGTGACTAGAAATGAAAGTGTGATACAGTGGGAAAGACTACATGCCAGTGCTGAGTATATACCTAAAGGAGATGTGCCAATGGATGATGAACAAGTACCTGCACACATGACAACCAAATACCCAAAGTAAACAATATCTGAAGAGGATCAAAGATATGAGCATGTATTTGATAAATGTGACGATGTGCATGCATACCTGACCATGATATGAAAAAAATGTGCCCCAGGGGCTCAGGATGAAAAGTGGCCCAGGGATAGCTGTGATGTAGGTGACGGGATGTTGATCCTGTGGCTGAAGACGGATTGAAAAATGGACACCGTGGGCTCCCGGAAAGGTGAGTGGAAGTTTGGCAAAAGGCCTATATATAGCTGTAGGGCCCACATTGCCACCTCATTTGTACCTGTTGTGATAGTGACTGGACGAGCAGTGTGCAGAGGAGATTTGGAGATTCGAGGAGGATGAGGCATCCGATTGAGGATTTGCGAGTATCAGGTTAGTGGTCTGATCATCCTGCATAGAATAGGTTTCCAATTTTTGGGTAGGGTTTGTACGGATCACCATACAGGGGTATTTAGGGGGTGTGGGCCCCCCATGCATGGGAAATTTGGTGAAAGGAACACACATGTGCGTGCCTGTACACTGAATATACGTGCATGGGTGCACGATAGGGAGAATTTAAGGTGCACCCGTGAGGCGCACCTGTGAGTTGAACAGGCATGCACTAGTGCGCGCCTGTGGCTTTGACAGGTGCGCACCTGTGCGCGTCTGTATGGTGAATAGGTGCGTGTAGGGGCGCGCCTGTGAAGAAAAACAAGTGCGCGTTGATGCACACCTATGCAATGAATAGGCACGCATATGTGCACACCTGTGTAATGAACAGGCGCGCATGTGTGCGCGCCTGTGGGTAAGAAAAACCACGCCTAGGAGGCAAGGTTGAAGGGTAAAAAACGTGTATTTGTGATGTTGTTGATGGTTGCATGAGCTGATATAGGACTCTTTGTTGTCTGCAGGTGGACAATAGTGACGATGCCGGTGCGGTGGAGAGAGCGAGACTGGGCCCAGCTGCGAGACGTCATGGCCATTGAGGGGCCCGGGGTGCGTGCGACTTTGGCAACCTGTGGGTTGCTAAAGTTCTTTAAGTGCCCGTTGATACGGGCACAGGAGTATCTATTGCAGTTCCTGATCCAGATGTGGAGTCCGGAGCTGCATCGCTTCCTCGTGCGAGGATAGCAGATCCCCTTCACTGTGGTGGAGGATATTTATTTTTTGACTGGGCTCCCCTTTCGGGGAACACCCCTACAGGCGGAGCCGGTGTTACCCAGGACCATTTCGCTGGTCGATATGGGCTAGAGATACTGCTCAGGTCGAGACTTTATGTCTGTTACGGTGGTGAGTATCGATGCGATAGACTCCCTAGCACATCGCTGTATAGCGGCGATGATTGTTCAGATATATGGGTCACTTTCAACCCAGCAGATTAGTGGTGGCCAGCTGTTGGTGCTGGAGAGAGTGGTGGCCGGTGAGCAGTTCGCTTGGGGGCTGACGCTCCATGCTAGGATGGTGGCATAGTTGGACCACTGTCGGTCCACTGATGGAGGAGAGTTTCATTTTGGGTCCATCCTAGTGGCTTGGTTTTTAGAGAGGGTGCCGATGTTGCGCCCGAGGGTTCTACTTGAGATGTCGGGGGCGCGTGAGCCACGGTTGAGGTGGTGGTCGACAGTTTTGCTTCGTCACGGTGGTGGCGAAGGTGGCCACTTCTTTTCGGCATAGGCAGCACATATATGGTGGCAGATGTCACAAGTGATACTTCGGTACCCCTATGCTGGGGTGGACTTCCGAGATGAACTGGACATGGTGCTACCTCTAGGGGAGGTGTTTGACCATTGAGGTATGTTTAGTATTTGGTGTGCATGTTTTGGTTTATGTTGTTTTTTGAGATATCAGTCCATATGTATATGATATAGATGCTGACACTATCTATTGTTGTTGTTTTTTGCATGTGCAGATGTGGCACCTCGTGGGCGTGAGGTGGAGATGCAGAGAGCACCAGTTCATCGAGAGCCGGAGAGACTACCTCATGGAAAGAGACGTCGGCGGGAGGATGCCACGGGGCGACCAGCGGAGCCCGAGAGGGAAGAGAGGAGGCACCGGTTCGATGACCCTGGTGCAGGGCCGTAACAAGCTAACCAGTAGCGGTCGGAGTGGACTTTGATGACATACACTGTCGACTGGAGACGGTCTTACAGGATGTGCTTGAGGGCATGTGGACGCGCATCCAGGATGAGAGTTTCCTGGAGCAGTGTGTGAGGGTGCCGCCACCATGGCGGGCCATAGTGCGACGAGCAGCAGTGCTGGCTGCTATGACGAGTGGATGCCTGCCACCAGGGTAGGAGGGTCCTGTGGGTGGACCACCACCGCATGGGGCAGGTGGTGGTGGGCTGCCACCGCCTGAGGGAGGGGCAGGTGGTGGCGCGATAGAGGCACCATGAGTGGTGCATGATGTATATCTTGTTTTTGTTGTATATAGGCTGGTGAGCCCATTTTTTGTACCAAGGTGCTGCATTGGCCTACGGATACATGTATTTTTTGTATGTAAACATTTGGATGGCATGATGGGCCTTTATATATACATGAGTATACACATTTTGAGATCCTGATGTTGTCTACATGTTTTTTGCTGATGTTTTGAGTACGTCCATTCTATATATATGCTATGACAGGTTTTTGTGATATGTTTATGTATGTGTAGCTTGATGTGATATATGCCAATCTAAAACCATATTAGTGATGTGATCTGTTATTTGATTCAATTGTCATGGAATATGTGTAAATGTAATGGAATCAAAATGTCGAGATAAACGTCTAACTTGCAGGTATTTGCGAAAAAGGCACGGATCGCCTACACGGTATACATTGTTGAGTTGGAGAATGACTAGTTGAGAGTCAAGGAAGACGCTAAGGTGATGAATATGATGATGTTGGGTGTCATCCAGGAGGCCAATGACAACGGTGTATTCGACTTGGTTATTGGTTGCTGACCCTAAGCATATGTCGCTTGAATGTAGCATTTCATGTGAGGGGGTGTAGAGAGCCCAAGCAGCCGA
This sequence comes from Picea engelmannii, assembly GCA_009831015.1. Classification (NCBI taxonomy): domain Eukaryota; kingdom Viridiplantae; phylum Streptophyta; class Pinopsida; order Pinales; family Pinaceae; genus Picea; species Picea engelmannii. The sequence goes on along the minus strand of ML787922.1, from coordinate 599,474 downwards.
AGCGAGATTTTGTGTCCAACGGCTGGTGTCGTCGACGTAACCAATGTGGTGGGCTGGTGGAGAAATAATCTGTCAATAGCACAAAGGATAGTTTAGACGAGAGGGAAGGAGAAAAAAGATTAAAAAAAAATGCTAGAAAAGAAAAAAAACCTAAAGTAGTATGACTACTTTTAAGCATAAAATTTCTTGAGATACAACCCATTGACGGGTTCCTTGAGAGAGAGGCCTTCGAGGGAGGCCAGGATGTATGCGCCTTTGGTGAGGCAATGTTGGATAATGTAAGGGCCATGCCAAAGTGATTCAAATTTTCCGTGGCCAAAGGTATCATGAGTGATATCAAAATCCAGGACGAGGTCACCTTCGCAGAATGAGAGAAGGTTGACATGGCGATCAAAGGTAGCCTTGGATCATTTTTTAGTTGCCTCATTGTTCTGTAAGGAATATTGATGATCTTCATCCAGAGACTCCAAGTTCAGCAAGCGTTGCTCCATTGGAGCAGTGTCAAGTAATAGCTCAATTGCAGTGCGTAAGGTGGGAATTTCGCACTCGATGGGAAGAGTTGCCTCAACCCCATGGACTAAATGGAACGGTGTGAAACCAGTAGTGGTCTTCACCGTCGTTTGATAATCCCATAGAGAAGAAAATAACATATGATGCCAATTGGTTTTATGTTTATTAACCGTGTGCTGTAACATGGTCTTGAGGACTTTGTTAACTGCCTCGACCTGTCCATTTGACTGAGGGTAATATGGGGAGGCAAACTTGTGAGAGAAGCCTAACCGAGAGGAGAGTTCGACGAAGATCTCATTCTCGAAGTGTTTCCCATGGTCAGAAATGAGTTGGAGGGGTACTCCAAAGCAGGATATGACGTGGTTAAAGAAAAAACACGCTGCAGTGTTAGCAGTTTTGTTGAAAGTGGGCATAGCTTCGGCCCATTTGGTGAAGTAATCGACGGCGACAATGATGTATTTGTGGCCATTGCTGGAGGGGGGATTACAAGACATGAAGTCAATGCCCCATTTACAAAAAGGGCCGGCAGTAATGACAGGGTGAAGAAGAGTGGGGGGAGCAAAGGCTTTGTTAGCATAGAGTTGACATTGCTCACATCGTTTCACGGCATGAATGCAATCATAAAACAAGGTAGGCCAAAAGTAACCTGCTTGGATAATTTTTTGAGTAGTGGACATACCCGAAAGATGGCCCCCACATGTGCCACTGTGGCAGTCGTTTAATACTCTTTCGGCCTTGTCAATAGTCAGGCATCGACGAAGAATAGTGTCAAAGCCCCGCCGGTAGAGGATGTCTCCGATGAGGAGGTAGCAAGGGCTTGATGGCGAATGTGTCGACGATCATCCCATGAAAGGTGGTTACCGAACTTTTGAGTTCGGAGGTAGATAAGGAGGTCATCATACCAAGGATCATCTGACGTGATGTAAAAGAGATGTTCATCGGGAAAGTTGGTATTTACGAGGGCATTGGTGGTGTTAGAGGGGAGGGTCGTGACAAGTTCAGTGAGAACGAGGGCCTTCTTACTCTTAGGTGTTGAAAACTCGAGGTCATACTCTTGAAGGATAATGATCCATCGAGCGAATTTTCTATTAACTTGCCTAAGGCTAAGCAAGTACTGCATAGGGTTGGAATCTGTGACGACCTTGGTGGTGCGAAGCAGAATGTAATGTCGCAGCTTTTGGACTGTGAGGACAACTACAAGAGCAAGTTTATCTTCATGTTTATACTTCAAGGGTGGCCCGGAGAGGTTCTTACTAACGTAATAATTGACGTATTCACGATTGTCATCTCTGAGATGGACGAGGACGCCAGCTACTGATACAGCGGATGCTGATATGTAGAGGATGTAGTCGCAATTATAGTCAGGTGCACTAATTAAAGGTGCATTTGAAAGTGCTGCTTTGAGATCGTCAAATGACTATTGGGCGTGGTCGTCCCAGTGAAAGGGGATGTCATGACATAGTAAGAGAAGGAAACCATGTGCGCATATGGCATAATCTGGGACAAAGCATCGAAGGAAGTTAGCTTTGCCCTGAAGACTCTGAAGTTTCCATAAATTCCGCGGAGGTGTAAGTTCGGTGATAGCTTGGAATTTGAGGGGGTCCATGGTAATACCGCTTTGGGAAACAATAAAGCCGAGGAGGCACCCTGCGGTGAAGCAGAACACACACTTGAGAGGATTCAAGCGGATGTTGTACTGATGAAACCGTTGAAAGATGATTCGTAAATCATCGGGATGTTGGGTGCGTTTCTTGGATCGAGCGGTGAGGTCGTCCAAGAAGGCAAGGATGATTTTAGACAGATCATAGAAGATGTATGTCATCGCTCGCTAGAAAGTTGCGCCGAAATTTTTTAAGCCGAAGGGCATGACACGATATGCAAAGGTACCGCACGGGGTAGTGAATGTGGTTTTATACTGATCGGCTGAGTGGATTTGAATTTGATTATAGCTTGAGAATCCGTCCATACAGGAGAGAGCCTCGTGGCCGACGCAATCGTCGATAATTTGATCGATGAAAGGCGTTGGGAAGTTATCTTTAGGACATGTGTTATTGAGATCGTGAAAGTCTGTGCAAACGCGAATAGTGCCCTATTTTTTGTCGACGGGTACAGGGTTGGAAACCCATGAAGTATAAGAGATGGGGTAAATAAACCCGACAGCGCGTAATTTGTCAATTTTGGCTTTGATAGCCGCGGCTTTGGATGGGTGTAGCGGTCGCTGTTTCTGGTGAACTGGTGTGATGTCAGGCTAGGTGTCGATGCGATGCTCGACAATAGAGGGATCAAGGCCAGGCATTTCCGTGTATGACCAGGCGAAAATATCCCTATATTCCTGGAAGAGGGCTTTATATGCGATGATCTCCTGAGGAGTGCAAGTAGCTCCAATTGTGATTTCTTCGATGATGCCATGTTTAATGGAAATGTCAATTTTGATGGTGGGGGAAATGTTTCCCATGTTGCCTTCTTCAAACGCATCAGAAGCAGGAATGGGATTGTTGAACCAATCGATAGGCCCGGAAGGGATAAAATCTTGGGTTTCGACCGCGTAAATGGGGTTTCAGTTAGGAGGCATGAGGGTTGCCTGTGGAGAGAAGAGTGCACGGTGGTGTAGCGTGTCCCAGAGAGAGTCCGGGTGGTTGATCTCTTCTAGTATTTCCTCGTCACATCAGAATTGATGGGAATACAAGGGGTTGTGAGGAGTGATCTCAGTGACCATGTGGTTTCCCCCTGATGGAGAAGCAGGGGGGGTAATGCTATGAGATGGTGAGGGTTCGCTTGACATGAACCAGATATTGAAGTACTGAGGGGTACCCGTGGTGGTTGGGTGGAGAGTGTCTGTAGGGGAATGAGTAGGAGAGTTGGGTGGGTTGGGGTGTAAATCCTTAGATACATCATCTAAGAACCATGGAGGCGTTGGGAGTGCCTAAGGCTCTAGAGAAATGACATGAAGATCCTCTAGTGACGAGGTAATGTCAATGATTGCCTCTGCGGGATGGTGAAGCAGGGCCAATTGACGTTTCCTGTATTCAAGAATCATAGGACACTGGTATGTAAAGTGAGCTAATGAATCAAAGAGAGAGAGCAAGGGCATCTCATACGTTCATTGACTGAAGTGGTGACATAATGGATGTCAGTGATATTTGTTGATGAGGATGTAGCAGGACTGGGGTTATTCTGGAAGTTCTGACGTACAGCGGCTAAAGTGTTCCAAAAGCGTGGCAGTGCTAGGCAATAATGGGTATAATGGTCGTACTTTCAATAGATAGCACAAGCATATTTGGTCCTCAACCCTTTACTACTGGAAAGGGGGGTGGTAGTTGTGGGATTAGCAGTAGTAGCGGGTGGTGTGGGAGTTTGATTGAGGGGGATCAAATTCCATAATTCAGGTAGTGATGGACAGTTGTTGGTTTGGTGGCCCTCTTTCTCACATAGTGTGCAAGGTGGTGGGATGCGTGGAGGAAGTAGAGCAGTGGGCTCCTTCTTCTTTCTCCTACCCCCAGCTGTAGCAAGGGGGTTAGTGAGTGGGGGCTGGTGGGGGTAAGGATGGGAATTGTCATGGGGATTCCTTCTTGTGGGGGAAGGGATGGTCAAGGGACCATCTCAGGTGGGTGTAAATACCACACTGGAATTGCTAACACCATATTGGGTAGTGTGAGCGTTGCGGCTACCTGAAAGTCTTCTATACCTGGTGGAGGGTAAAATAAGGGAATTTGAGTGAGGGGTTGGGGGACTGTCTCCCAAACAGGACTATGCCCCTGAGGGGATGTGGATTTGTGGACTGTTGAGGTCAACAAGTGCACAGAAGGTTTCGGTGGGAGTGGTTCTGCGACTGTTGGGACGTCAAGAATGATCGACGCCTCCTGAGGAGGACGAGCATCCTCTGTGTGAGTTCCGTTAGATCAGATGACGCATACTTGATTAGTAGGATGAAGGAGTGGTGGTGCTCCATGGTACGTCCCTAAAAAGGATGGATCTTTAAAAATTCCAGGACCCATCTCGACGAGTGGATATGCGTCTTGGTTTGTGTGGATGAGAGGGAGAATGTTATTGAGGTTGGCAGATGGGTTAGGCTCATAGTGTGAGACTTGGTCGATGGTCACGATCTTTCCATTGTGAGGGAACATCATTGTCCTAAAGACGGAAGATGCCACTGCCTTCATAGCGTACATGTAGCTACGACCGAACAAGATATTGTAATCGAGCGGAGCGTCGATAACTTCTATGTCAATGAGAATAGTTTTGCCCCCAAGTTCAACGGGGACATTTTGGAAGAGCCCTTCAAGAGATGATGGTTGTCCGTCATAAGCTCGTAATGTGATGGTAGAGGGAATGAGTTCCGGGGAACCAAGTTTCTGCCATACAGTTTTGGACATGATGCATGTAAATGCACCTTCATCGATGATACACCGATGAACGGTGATGTTCTGTATTTTCACTGGTATTTGAAAAGCAATCAGGGCAGGAAGACAAGGTTCATCGCTATCAAGATCAAAGGTGATGAGTCGAGTATCTATAGGGTCGACTTCCCCCAAGGCATAAAGTAGTGATTTCCGTTGAGTAGGACAAGTCTGGAGGACTTCCAAGACTGACTTGGCAGTCGGGGATTGTGCTAAGTCATCTACCAAACTATAGTTATGAGCTGCCCTAGCCTGTGGGTTGTGGACATTCATGTGCAAGGGGATGCAAGGGATGCATAGTGGTGGTTCGGTGGAAGGGTGAGGGATCACCAACGAGGGTCCCGTCAGTGTAGGGTTTGTCTCTGGAGAGATAGGAGTAGACTCAGCAGGTGTATGATACTGACGATTACGTGTTTGCAGAAGGATTTCTTCCTTACTAGTGAGGAGAATTGTACGCTCTGCTGGGTTGTTAGGGTTGGGGTATTGTCCCCCTTGAGGTGGGGGATGTTGTGTGTCTTGTTGGGTGTTTATCACACCTTGATGTGGAATAGGATTTTGCAGCATGGCGGGAGGGGGTTGTTGCACGTATTGTTGTGGTGCCTAATGAGGGGCAGGTTATGCAGGAAAATGGGGAAGACTACCAGAGTCTTTCAACCATTTGAAATCAGCGATCTGGGGGCAATGGTGAGTGTAATGAACGAACTCTCCACAAAAGGCACAAGGGAAGAAGGTTTTAACATTATTTCTCCCTTGGAATTTGTTATTATTGCCCCCTTGGGGGTTTTGGTTCCCTTGAGTCTGGTTGCCCCCAGTAGGTTGGTGCTATGGGGGTTGATTCCCACCTTGACCGGGGTTGTTGTTATTCATGTTCCATCCTTTCTTCTTGGCATTGTTCGATGGATGAGTGGTGTTGGTTGTGTTCAACTGTTCAAAATTTTGGTATTGTTGAGCAGCAGAAGGTTGAACAAAATTTACCCCCCCATGAGGATGTGGGGGAGCCATGGGTTATGGAGGACCAGGAAATGGGAAGTATGGATTCTGTGGTGGTACCAATCCATAAGGTACAAAGGAAGGTGTAGTTCTTTCACTAGTACTATAAGTTGATGTTGAGGGAGTTCCATTGTTTGTGGGAATAGGTGGATGTATGGGAGGTTCCAGCGGTGGTCCATTGATGGGTGGAGGAATAGCAACAGGGTATGGATATTGATAAGGAGGTGGGGGGAAATAAGGAGTGCCCCCATAGGCTGGCGGGTATTGAGGTGTTCCATACATCGGTGGTGGTTGGGGTTGTGGACCATGGTGTGTGGTGGCACCTATTAGTCTGTCTGCTGAGTGAGACATCCCAGGTTTGTCTTGGCCAAATGGCACAGGTT
>ML787922.1:556428-570146 GCA_009831015.1 Picea engelmannii | reverse complement strand
GAGAATGGAAAATCATACTAGAACTAGAAACAATCCTTGAAACAAGTGTTAAGTTGTTGCAAAATCGAGCAATTACTGAGTATCTTGTCAAATGAAAGAACCTACCAGTGGAAGAGGTCACATGTGAAGATGAGTTCTTCATGTAGACACACCCATAGTTAGTCAAGTGTTGAGAAAAACACCTATTCGAAGGGGAGGGGTAAGTTAATCCCTGGACAAAGCCCCATGTTAAACATAAAACCCATTATTAAGTTATTACATTTCTAGTGTTATATCAGAATTTCAGCTAGAACCTTTTATTATACCCTTTCATTATAATTGTACCATTTGTCTCCTATATATATACCAAGGAGACCTGGTCTTAGGATCATCTTACCTTGTTTTGTACATTGAATGTGTTGTAAAATAAGGTTTTCCCCTCGAAGTGGACTACTATTCATTGACTTTTTATCATTATCAAGGCATTGGTTCATAACAGACGTTTACTAACTGTGATTAACTCTAGTTGGCCATTATTGATTATGAGTGACTTTAGTTGATTATAAGGAACTATGGTTGATTTTTAACCATTATAATTGACTCTAGTTGACCATGGTTGGCTGTGGGTGACGTTAGTTGATTATAGGTGACTATGGTTGGCTTTGGTTGACTTTATTGAATATGGTAGGGTTTGGCTTACTATAGTTGAATATGGTTTGCGTTATTGATAATTGTTGACTTTTGTAGACCTTGGTTGATTATGGTGTACTATTGTTAGTTTGATTAACAATAGTTGACTTTAGTGGACTTTGCTTGACTATGGTTTATCCCTATTTACTATGGTTGAGTGTACTTAATTAGGTGATTATGGTTGACTTTAGTTGAATATGGTCAAGTTTAGTCAATTTTGATTGACTATGGTTGCCTTTCATTAAGTATAGGTGATTGTTTCACTATTATTGGCTATGGTTGATGATCACTAACAAAGGTGGACTCTAATTGACTATGGTTGACTATTCCTTACTTTAGTTGATTGTGATTGACCCTAGTTGACTTTGTTTCAATGCACCGTGCTTAATTATGCCTGACGTTGATTCACCATGATTGAGTGTGTGTGCCTTTGGTCAAACCTTGTTGAATATGGTAAGCTTTTGTTATGATTGATTATGATAGAATTGGAATGATTAAGATTTATTTTGGTTTACTATGATTGCATTGAGAGGAACTTTCTACAAACCAAGTGAGTGAAATGTGTCATGTGTGTAACACATGTCAGTAAAAAAAAATGAATTAATATAAAACAAAAATACAATAAATATAATGTAGGTTCACAATTAAAATAAAAAAGATATATATTAAATTAGTCAAACATGGATACAATTACAAAATGGGTTCATATTAAAATTTGCAATTTAATATTGAAGAGATATGTTGGCCCAATATAATATTTTACACTAAAACTAAAGTAATAATAATAATGTTAGAAAGTAATAATAATAATGTTAGAAAGGATAACTCCCCAGGGAAATTTTATTGGTATTTTTTATATTATTTTTTAGTGAATGAATTTGAGATGTCAAGTCTTTAATAGCCAGTTGAAAGTAATTAGGTGCATTTCAAAGTTGAAAGTAATTAGGTGCATTGCAATAATGTACCATAGCTTTAATGTTAATAAATTAAGTAATATCTCTCCCATTAGCTACTCTCATACAAAAATCATAATAATACTTTTACCCATTTAAGTTAAATATATACAACTCATTAAAATATATATATATATTTATTAACAATCGTACAGTCCATATTTGTCTTGCAAAGCCTTGAGCATACACTCTACTTTGCCATTTCATTTCACACTTCCTTAATTTGTTCATTTGAGCATGTGGCGTATAAACAACACAATATAATCTTAAACAAGGGTAGTTGCGGAGCAACAAGTCCCTGCTAAGAAGGTAGAAGGGACTTGCTGCTCCGATAGAAAAATTGATTGAGTATATTGTTGTAGCAGCATAATATATCACAACAGAGGTAACGACCCTATTGAAAAAAGTATAATCAGCTACCAAACGAAAAAAATGCACGAACAGACAAATGCACAAATTTGCCTGTATAATAAACCAAGCTGACCAACTTATAAAACTCACCACCACTAATAGGGAGGACTTCGTTAAATTCTCATGGGCTACATTTCTGCCTACCTGGAGGCCTTCGTTAAATTCTCATGGGTTGCATTTCTACTTGCCTTGGCTACTCTCAGGTGGAACAGTGATGACCATAGTTTTATAGCCATTACTCTGTATAATGTCATTAACATTTCTCTACCCACGCAAACTGAGGTCTTGGGCTCCTATTTTACCTTGTGCCATCACCCTGAATCGCTTCAACCTAAACAAAGTGTTTTTGAAATAGACTTGAGAACAAACCGAACAAACCTAGAGGTGGTGGACTACAGCGTTTAACTTTTGAATTTGAAATTCAAACAATCCATCCCATCACATTTATGATTTAGAATGCCCTCCCAACTCAGCCATCGTTTGATTACTCAACCATCCGCAAACAGTGACGGTGGTGCTAACAGAGTCAGCGTCTGAAAGAGGGGAGGACAGGAAATGGATGCCCAGAATCTGGGAGGAAGAGGAGGTCCAAAAATGTGCAAATCATTTGGATTTTAGCCAACTCAATTTTGTTACAGTTTGTTTTCCATCTGTTATAGCAAGATTTACCCCACTAGTACTATCTTGCACAAAGGACCTTTTTCGATTTCCTTATGCAGACTTATCATCCCTTTTTTGATGAATCCAAAGCCAAAAATATAAATTTTTCCACATATACGCTCCTTAACTGCTATGCAAGATGCGTATACGCTTGCTGCTCCATTACAGCTCGCGTATATCGGGATTTGTGCCAGAAAATAAAAAATGAAGTCGGGTTTCCATGTCATGACAGGAGATCTCTGATCCTTGGCCTTCCATATACTGGAAACGTTCCGACTCGACCCTTCAGTTGCATTCTGAAGGCTATAAGAGCACAATTTTGAGCAATGGAAAAGAGGAGAAAGCATTCAACTTTGAGAGCAAAGTTACTCTGGAGAAATTACTTCATATTGAGTCTACATCCCTTTATCCCTCAAGTCTGAACATAGTGTTCAGCCCCCAAGCTCTTTCCCTATTGTTGAGAGGACCTCATTGCGTCTTTCCTATGAGCTTCTCATTGGTGGAGGATTGAAGTGGTGGAGACCCAGTTGGAAGGAACTTGGTTCCTTGGTTTTGAACCGTGTCGACACGAAAGTCTGTAATGTTGACACTTCTGCTGATCAATTATTAATAGAAATACTCCTTTCCCATCCTATTGGTATCTTGCAAATATATGATTTTTATCCATGGGCGTATTTGTAATGTTTATTAATGAATTATGTTATCTTATGTGCTAACCCCTTTTATATCATCATTGTATACTTGCTTTTCTTGTTTGTTGAGAACTTCTTGCAGGTATAAAGCTTTGGGTCAAAGTGCTCAATGGTGGAATGTCTTCAAACGTTGGATTGAGGTAGGCCTCTTTCTTATATTGCACATTAGTCTATACAGCATATGTTGGAATTGAGTTGATTTCTGCAGTCATACCTGTCTGTTGTGGTTTACCCTTGGCCATAGAGAGTTTTTACCTCGTAACAGAAATGGTGACTCCGCTGGGGAGAGATCTTCCTTCTAAGGGTTGAAATATTTTTTCTTCTTACATTGCTCTTTTTCCTTTGTGTTTATTGTTCTATCACTGCTTGACAGATTATATTCACTCTGGGTCTGAGTTCTTAGCCTTTTTCCCTTGCCTGGCCTTGTTTTAAAGCATATACGCCTTTTTTGCCCTGACAGTTGTGTATACACGCTTGATGTCTCACTGTAAGAAGCATATATATGCTTTGTTCTTCTGAACAGTCACGTATACCACTTCTTCCTACTTGTTTGCTTGGTTGAGTGATCGCTGGGTAGGATTTGAGGGTTGCTGAGCCTTTTTAGATCTTTATAGTGCCCGTTAGGATTATCTGGGATGATAGGAGACCTATTTGGAGTTGAATTTTGGGCGTAGTCTTCCTCTTTGTTTTTCATTTTTAGTTTTTCCTTGGTCTCTGGGTTGTTTGCTTGGCTGCTTGGTATTCTGCTCGAGTCATCATTTTTATACACAGTAGAATTTACATATCAGGTTGCTTATCAGTCCATGCATTTTCTTTTTGATATATTGAAACTACAAAAAAATTAGGCATTTTGCATTGGTTGGTATTTTTTGTCTTGGAATCTTTATCATTAGCTTACATTTAGTGAAAGGTTGCATTTTACTTCTGAATTGCAGAATTGAAATTGAAAATTGCATTGTTTTATTAGCATATCATGCATTGAAAAGTTAAAGATAGACTTTGCATTATATTCATATTTATTTTATTGCAGAGTCATAACATCATGAGTTTCACTTCCATACCTTTTTGAGTAACCACGGGCAATAAAATTTATGCTTTAAACTAAAATTGATTAGTCAAAAATTTATTTATAGGGTGCACAAACTAGCCTAGGATTTAGTGCCTTGGAATAGGATTTTGTGAGTAAACTTCTCCAAGGAAATTAAATCAACATATGTGTCTGAGTCAGGGAGTTGAGAATTCCATTGTATAATTGGTAAGATCAGGAGGCTCCACTCACACCGAAGTTAAGCACGAGGTCGTGCGAAGTTAGTTGAAGGGATAACCCCTGGATACTCACCTAGCATCAAAGATATTTCTGTGGATTTATTCATATTTGGGGATCTTGCTAGTGCCCATACCTCTATGAGAGGCGGTGCTTTCAAGATTTTGGGCTTTTCTACCTTGCCCATACGGTAGTCCTGACTTACGACTGTTCGCATGTGCATATGTTACACAGTGGTTGATTAGTTTCTTGACATTAGGTATCTCATAGGTTACTTGTAGGGGTTATTCTTCTTGTACCCTAAGTCAGATAAGGGTCGGACAGCACACAACCTTTATGGAGGATTACCTCTCCGGGGGGATCTGACCGACTAGTTTTTAATCCCACGAGGGCCCTTATAACTGATTATGTTACCTCCAAACTTTAGCAGGGAGTCTCAAGTTCCTATTGGATGAGACATACCTTCTTTTGTGAGGGAGGCCACTTAGCCACTTTAGCTCGTTTGCATGCATATTGGTCGTTTGACTTTTTGGTATGCTCTTTGACTACTAGTTGGCCCAGGAGTCTGTTTTGGTTTTATTATCATGGATGGAGGAATTCCTTTCACTCCTCCATTCACCACTACCCAACCCATGATGCCTACTCAGTTCATGGGGACAGACCCTTCCATTTTTTACAATGGTATGCACAATTACAATGCTCAGTCTACACCTTGGGTCTCTAGTCATGCTTCTGTTGATATGCCTTCCCACGTGCAACCCTCTCCCTAGTCCGCATATATGAATCCTAGCATTGGACCTAGGGGCACTATGGCTCCCATGCCTACTTCCTCGTTTGATATGAGTCGTGTTCCCTTTGGGGGTTGGAACCTTCATGCCCTTTCAGGAGCTAGTGCTCAGATGGATGCTTATTCCACTTATTACACTCCACCCATGTATCTTTCGTCTGCCATGTTGGTTCCATTGAACACTTTTTCCATGACAGGTCCTCAAGTACCCTAGGTGTTTCATACGGGGAAAATCAGTTTTATGGTTTGGGATACTCTCCTTAAGGAGCCCCTTCGCAAGAGGGAAACATATATCCTCACTCGAATAATTCTTATCCTACCTCGGTCTCATTGTAGACCTCAGTGATGATGCCCGTTCAAACTTCTTCGGACCATTTTGGCATGAACCAACACGTTTCTGAGCAAGGACAGGGAGTACACCAAGATCCTTTCTGGTCTGCAACATTTTAGACTCAACCTTTCCCCAAACCTTGGAATCAAATACCGCAATCTATCGCTAGCCCAATCACTATCAGTCACACTGGTGCTCCATCACCAACCTCTGTCAGTCATTTCAGCGCTGTGTCGATGTTTTCTACGAATTACGACGACAACTTGTGCCCAACCTCTGCCGATCATGTTGGGGGCACCATCCTCTTCACCCCAAATCACAGCCATGTTACGTCTCCAGCTCCTATTTCTCATACCGAGGACGACTCTCTTTCTCCTACTAGTTACATCGAGAAACTTAGATGTCTCAGACGTAAGCCTTAATTCCTTTGCAGGACTTGTGAAGGAAGTCACCTTACCCGCTTGTGTCTGGTCACTGCCAAGATACCAACAGCGTGGGGCTCACCCAAGAGCTCTCCAAGTTCTGAGACATCCCTGGTTTCCCCCCACACTGCTTCTCCATTGGTTGTCTCAGTGGTTTCACCGAGGAAATCCCCCTCTGACCTCACCCCCTTGATTAAGGGTGAAGTGTTTTCTTCCCCCGTTACTATACATCCTCTTCAACCTATAATTGAAGAGGTAGTCACACCAGCGCAATCTCTAGTTAATCCTACTCTCTTTACATAAAGTGAGGTGTTTGTTAGTCATGTCATCAACATTCCCCCTACTGAACACAAGAGATTTATTCTTCCTCCAAGTCTCGTTGAAGTCCCCTTCGATTAGGACAACCTGATGGGGCATCCCATACCCCCACCTATGTCTTTTCCACTAAGAGACATTATTTGAACCATAATAGAGACTCTGTACTCTGTTAGCGCTTTCTCCTCTTTGACTTGGAGATCGTTGGGTTTTCCCAAGCTTTTGTCAGCTATCCGCAAGGTACTAACTTTCGGCAGAAGGTCAGGATGGGAGCCTTGGCCTCCCCATTTACATGTTGATTAGAACAACAAAAACAAGTCTTAGTTAAGCTCTTTTCCGACTCGTATAAAAAACCGAAAAGATCATTGAGTGATTTGTCCCTTTCACACTTGTTAAAATTTGATTTGAAAGGTCATGAGTTTTAGTTAAGCTCTTTTTCGACTCGCTATCAAAAATAGAAAAGATTGTTGAGTGAACTTGTCTTTTTCACACTCGAAAATTCGATTTGAAAAGACGTCTATTTGGCACAAGTTTACCCCTTTTTTACACCAAATAGACTAAAGGACATAAAAAAGGACATTTTTTGGTGTCAAGTTGTGATTGCATCTCATGCCCTTGCTTGCAGTATTGATCCTTTATTCGATCCTCGCTTTGCGTTATAAACCGTTGCCTAAGCAGTTTTGCATCCTCAACCAAGTAGAGCCTTGTTTTTATCCTTTGCAATTTGACACCCTATACCCTGAAGGGAACATCACCCCGAGTGTCCATCTCCCGCATGCATTTCCTTTCATTGAGCATATGTATGTTCCACTGCTGGAACTAGTTTTGCTTACTTGCGACACTCGATCCCTCCTCTGTATCATAGCATTCATTTGTTATGAAAAAAAAAAGACGGGCAGGAAGGGAGTACTATATTGTAATTGGCAGCAGTCGTGTCGCCTTTGAACATAGCACAAAGTTATTTATTCCTCGTGTCATCATAATTTTGGATTTAGCATGGCCTTAGGAAGCTGATCTCGTTACATAGTTTTTTCTACCAACTGGTTATTCTTCCAGTCCCTATGGAGAACATTATTTATGCCTCCTGCATCTAATAGTTACACCATTGAGTCTATGTTGCCTAAGTCCACCATATGTCTCATGCTCTTGTTCAAAGGAAGACTATCAACCTGTGTCATCCACTCAGAAATCTTGACTTTGCATGTCGGCCATACCCTCATTTTGTCTCAGAATCACATGATACTTTGGTCTTATCAGGCACCCTAGCCCTACTTTCATCATTGGTAGGCCACCTTGAACCCAGTAGTCGACATTTCATCATTGGTCATTGACTGGGTGGTTTCCCTTGTGTTTGACAGCAAGACATCTATTCACACTTTGGGATTCATGCAATGTCTTGGATGCCATTAGCCTTATTGGTGGTTTCCTCACCTTTGTCAGCAATTTTTCATCATTGGTTTCTATTCAAGGGTCTTTCCGTGTACTGCCTGGATTTGGCACATGAGAAATATGCACAAGGTCATTGGTTCGTGAACATGTTCTTCATCCGATCTCCACCAAATTATGAAGATCTTGCTTTGTTCCTCGTGTTGACTGATGAGAGATGCCTCAATTCTCTTCTTTCAGCAAGTCTCTTTCCATCGACTTCAGCTCATTTATTTTGGATATGGGACCTAGAGTTTTATGAGTACCTTGAGGTTTGCAGTCATTAGTGGCATGCTCTCTCACCATTGACAGATGGGAATACATCAATGTCTCATGATCAATGGATCTCTCAAGTGTTTGATATTGACTCCTTTATTCACACTTGTAGAGATGTACTCGGTGCCTTGATACCTACTTTCATTATTGGTAGGTTGTCTCATGTTTATTAAAGGTATACCTCAATGACCGGTAATCAAACGATGTCTCATCATGTTCGACCTCAACTCATTTATTCACATGATGTAAACTTGCACCATTGTCAGATAGTGTAGAAGACTTGAAGACATCACTGTGTGGTCGCAGCTTTCCTGAGTTGTTTCTTCTCTTTCATTGGACCAACACCTATTTGACTTCAGTGATCATAGGAGATCAAATTATACTTCATGGTATACAGATATCTTCAAATTGATTTTGAGACTGGTTTCACTAGGCCTTGTTCGTGACTATGACATCTTTGGCATGTAACCACATTTGTATCTTGCTTATTCATGGCCATGAACATTCTTTGGTATATTTTCCACATGGATCTGCATTGTATTTTTGGTAGCCATGTATGCAAAGTCAGTACATAATGTAATAAGGAATTGAGTTCATCCAGTTGGTTCTCTACCACTCCACTTCTGGATTATTTATAATATATTTCGGCCATCGCAGATACTCCTCTGATCTCACACATTAGGGGGCATCTGTTATATCCAGATTTACCTCACCAGTAATATCTTGCACAGAGGACCTTTTTCCATTTTCCTATGTAGACTTATCATCCCTTTTTTGATGAATCTAGAGCCAAAAATATAATTTTTTCCACATATATGCTCCCTAATTGCTATGCAAAATGCGTGTACGCTTGTTGCTCCATTACAACTCACGTATATCGGGATTTATGCCATAAAATAAAAAATGAAGTCGGGTTTCTATGTCACGACAGGAGATCTATGATCTTTGGCCTTCCATATACTGGGAATGTTCTGACTCATCCCTTCAGTTGCATTCTGAAGGCTATAAGAGCACAATTTCAAGCAATGGAAAAGAGGAGAAAGCATTCAAATTTGAGAGCAAAGTTACTCTGGATAAATTACTTCATATTGAGTCTGCATCCCTTTATCCCTCAAGTCTGAACATAATGTTTAGCCCCCAATCTCTTTCCCTATTGTTGAGAGGACCTCATTGCGTCTTTCCTATGAGCTTGTCGTTGGTGGAGGATTGAAGTGGTGGAGACCCAATTGGAAGGAACTTGGTTCCTTGGTTTCGAACCGTGCCGACATGGAAGTCTGTAATGTTGACACTTCTGCTGATCAATTATTAATATAAATACTCCTTTCCCGTCCTATTGGTATCTTGCAAATATATGATTTTTATCCATGGGCGTATTTGTAATGTTTATTAATGGATTATGTTATCTAATGTGCTAACCCCTTTTATATCATCATTGTATACTTTCTTTGCTTGTTTGTTGAGAACTTCTTGCAGGTATAAAGCTTTGGGTTAAAGTGCTCAATGGTGGAACATATTCAAACGTTGGATTGAGGTAGGCCTCTTTCTTATATTGCACATTAGTCTATATAGCATATGTTGGAATTGAGTTGATTTCTGCAGTTATACCTGTCTGTTGTGGTTTACCCTTGGCCATAGAGAGTTTTTCTCTCGTAACACCATCCTAGAAAGATATATTTAACTCTTAACGGTCACTTAAATCATAAAGAGTAGAAAGATATATTTAACTATTAACGGTCAATTAAATCATAAAGAGAAAAGGATGGTAAAGAAAGATTTACTCCGTTGAATTAAGTTATAAAAGGGCCATAGACCTAGCGATCAATTAAATCATAAAGAGAAAACTTTCAATTAAATTATAAAAGGGCCATATGCCTGAGGAGTCCTTTTGTGAATTCCAATGGTGTTTTCATGGACAAAGAATTAAAAAGTTATGGCAGGCAACATCTGTGCGCTTTTTTATTTTTTATTTTTTTTTGGGACAGCATGCTTATAATTCACAGTGGCCTGGCCTGGCCCCACGAACCCCTTGACCATGTCATCACGTCGTCGTCGAAATAGAGATGTATTCTCATGCCCTTTCCTTCTCTTCCAAGAAAAAATCGTCGACTAGTTGGTTCTGCATTTGGCATACTCGTGTCAGTGGTGCCTTACCACATATTTGCAACTTTGTGGCGCAATTTATTTTTATTTATTGCTAATTGTTAGTTCCTGTGAGCACATAGATTGAACATATAATATTCTTATCCATCTTCCATCAGTTTGTTATATTCGACGATATAATGAGGATAAGCTACAATGGTTGCCGAGTCCGGAGAAAGGCGTGTAGCGAATCATGCATTTTGAGGTTGTGCCTCGGGATCTATTGAACCATATTAATTGAATAAAATATGGTCGGTTAAAGATTCAGGGGGAAGGGTTCATTAGATAGAATAAGGAAGGTGTAATGCGTTGTTTCTTTGGGACCATGGTGTGAAAAACGGAGGCACATCGGCAATCGGGTTTCGGCGTTTAGAAACACCCAATGCATAAACAAAACAATTATTGCCGAAATGTGAAACGAGGCTTATTTGAATTCGGGGTTCGGCATTTACAAATACTCAACGTAATACAACTATGCCCGAAATGCGAAATGTTATCACGCTTTGGGCCCACAACTTCGGTTTCGGAGTTTTGGAAACTAAATAACTCCGTGCACTCCAATAAACAAGTCCCGAATGCGAAATAGAAACCTTTTACTTAAAGTGTTTTTTTAAATCATGTGCTCCACAAATAAAATCCGGTTTGTAATCGGTAAAATCAAATATTTACTGTGTTTTGTCAAATTGAAATCAATATAGCGAATGAAGAAATAAAACGAGTTTACAAACTCAAAAAAAACAAAATATAAACGAAGATAATACCTCTGAAATGCACAATGGTGACTTCAATTCAAAATGTTTTACAAGATATCTCAATTACAATTCATTTCTGGTATTTATACAAAAACATGAATTCAAAAGTTGCCCCTTCGATCTTCTAAAATATTTAATCAAGGTGGTGTTGGTGTCTGGTTGCCTTGAAAGGTTAAGGCAGCCACCATTTAAGGTAATGTAAGACAAAATTGTAATCGGTGGTTAATCTTTGAGTCTTGAAGGGTCAAGACGACCATCGATGCACCATTCACATAGGCAGTGAAATGATTACTTTCTGACCTACTCCCTCTTAATCATTTCAGAGCCAAACAAACTAAAACAAGTAAAACAAAATTGTTGTAAACAATGCATTACAACTTGTAGACCCCAATATTTCTTCTATGGATTTTAAACAATTCATTTCCCAAAGGCTTCATAAATATGTCTGCAAATTGTTCTTCAGATCTGCAAAACTGAACAAAAATTTCTTTTCCATTTACTAGCTCTCGAATGAAATGATATCGTGTATCAATATGCTTACTTTGTTTGTGAACAGCGTGATTCTTTGACAGTACAATGGCAAATTTATTGTCACGGAAAATTTGAGTTGCATCATTCTGGTCATGCAACAATTCATTCAAGACCCTTCTCATCCACACATCTTGATATCTAGCTGCAGCTATTGCAACATACTCTGCCTCAGTACAACATAGAGTCACAATGGGTTGTTTCTTTGATGCCCATGCCACTGCTCCAGATCCAAGACTGAACACATAACCAGATGTGCTCTTCCTATCATCAATAGAACCTGCAAAATCACTATCAGTATATCCAATCAGCTCAAATTTGAAGCTTGATGTGTATCGAATACCAAAATCAGTTGTGCCAACAATGTATCTCAGGATCCTCTTTCCTGCTTACTAATGAGTACTATTCGGAGTCTCCATGAACCTGGAAATCAAACTTACAACAAACATAATATCAGGTATGGTTGCTTTTAAGTACTTAAGTCTTCCAACCAGCCTCTTATACAGAGTTGGATCAACATATGATCCCTCATCATACTTTCTCAGTTTAATACCAATTTCCATTGGTGTTGCAGCTGGCTTGCAATTCATCATTCTAAACCTTTTCAGCACTTCATTTGCATAGTTAGTTTGATAGATGAAAATGCCATCATCAGATTGATCTACTTCAATTCCAAGAAAATACTTCATCAATCCTAAATCAGTCATCTCAAACTCTGTTTTCATGGCATTTTTAAAATCATCTACAGATAGATCTCCAATAAAAATCAGGTCATCAACATACAAACAGACAATCAAAATTTTACCTTTTTTGTTTACCTTTGTATACAGAGTTGGTTCACTTGGACTTCTACTGAATCCAACACTGATAAGATATTCATCAATCCTTCTATACCAAACTCTGGATGCCTTCTTCAATCCATATAAATCTTTCCTTAACTTGTAAACTTTATCTCTGTGTTGATCAATCTCATAACCCGGAGGTTGTCTTACATAAACCTCTTCTTCCAAATATCCATTCAAGAATGCAGACTTAACGTCCATCTGCTACACGATCCATCTATTTTGAGCTGCAATAGCTAACACCATTCTCTTAGTGTCAATTCTAGCTACAGGAGCAAATGTTTCATTGTAATCAATACCAGGTTGCTGACTAAACCCCTGAGCTACAAGTCTTGCTTTATACTTTTCAACTTCACCTTTTGCATTCAACTTAGTCTTATAAACCCACTTAACACCAATGCTCTTCTTACCTTCAAGTAAATTGACAAGATCCCAAGTTTTATTTATTTCAATGGAATCAATCTCCTCATCCATTGCTTTTATCCAGACATCCTCTTTAGCAGCTTCATTAAAACTTACAGGATCACATGCCATTAATGCAAAATTTGAAATTTGATCTACTTCTTCATTCTGATCATATAATTCTCTTAAGATTCTAGTCTTCTGACCTTTAAATTTGTTTTTCAATGAAGCTAAAGTAGGATTTGATTCACTACTTACCTATGAATCTGATTGATGTCCACCATGTCCAGATGGCTCACCACGCTCATGAGTTATGGGCATTCTAAATTGAGATGGGTTGATATCTGGTGCTTCCCTTATAAGAATTCTCACTGCAGGCGTATGTGCATGTGGAACTATCTGTCCATTTCCTTCAGCCTACTCAACTCCATCATCATCTTCACAGGGTAACACAACTCCCTCTGAAATTGATTTGTCAATAATTCCATCCCAGGCTTCATCTTCTTTAAATTGAACATCTCTGCTGATTACATGCTTCTTGGTGATGGGATTGTAGAGTTTATATGCCCTAGACTCTTCACTATATCCAACAAAGATACATTTCTCGCTTTTGTCATCCAACTTCCTCCTCATTTCTGCAGGTACATGCACAAATGCAAAACATCCAAAAATTTTGAAATGAGAAACATTACAAGGCTTACCATCCCAGGCTTCCTGAGGTACATGATCTCTCATGGTCTTGGTCAGACTTCTATTCAAGATAAAGATAGAGAAAATAACTGCATCTCCCCAATATTGATTTGAAAGATGCTTTTCTTTCAACATGCTTCGATCCATATCCATGATAGTC
>ML787922.1:537762-551873 GCA_009831015.1 Picea engelmannii | reverse complement strand
CTTGATCCTTTGCTAATGGTCTTGAATTATGTTCATTGCCTGCTCCCTGGCCTGTTGGACCTCCACTAGCTGATGAATCCTTCTGATCATGTCATCAGGCTCCTCCTGATGATCCTGGAGGAATTTTGCTATAGGAATGGCTAGATGAGAAGGAAAAATAGCCTCTGCTCCATAGACTAATTGGAAGGGAGAGACGCCTATAGATCTCTTTGTGCTCACTCGGTCGGCCCATAGAGAAAATTTCAATCCGGAATGTCAGGCCTTCTTGTTGTCTTCCAACAGCTTTTTGAGGATCTTTATCAGGATTTTGTTGGAGGATTCTGCTAAACCGTTGCCCTGTGGATAATATGGGGTGAAGTGAATCAGTTTGATCCCGAATTGCTCACAGAACTTGGCTAATGGCTCTGACCCGAAAGCGGCTACGTTATCAGTGACAATCTTAGTTGGGCAGCCGAACCTTGTGATGAGGTCCTCCAAGAACCCAATGATTACCTTGTGGGAAGCACTCCTAGTAGGGATAGCTTCAATCCATTTGGTAAAGAAATGTGCAGCAATCGGGATCCATCTGTGCTGCCCACTGGAAGTGGGGTGGATTTCTCCAATGAAATCTAGGCCCCACTACTGGAAAGGTCCCGAAACAACCACAGGATTTAGCGGCAAGGACTTGAGCTGTTGTTTTCCTGTAAACCTTTGACATTGGATACGGGTTCTAACTCCTCTATGAACATCAGCGAACAAGGTGGGCCAATAGTACCCGGCTTTGAGAATTTTGTGGGCTGTGGCCTTCCAAAAATGGTGCCCTCCACATAGGCCACTGTGAAATTCAGCCATGATCATATCGGCCTCTTTTGAATTCATGCATTTTAAAAGCACCCCCAGGGGGTCTTTCCAGTACAAAATTTGATCGATAAGGAAATATCTGACTGCCTTGAGCTTCAGAGCTCTTGCTTTGTTTCTTTGCAGGCCATTTGGAGGCTGCAACTCTTGCAGAAAGTATATGACATCCTTATACCAAGGACATCGAGCCAATGGGGGATCCCTTTGAGGGTTTCTTTCAGACAGTCGACCCTGCTAAATTCTTGAGCATTCGTTGATGAAACTTATCCCCAAAGCTTGGCAATTGGCTTCAGCCAACAGCTTGGCTAAACCTTGACCTTTGATCAATTTGGTAGGCTTTATTTCTAGGTCAAATTCCAGAATATTGGTGATCCACTTACTTCTCCTTCCATCTATGTCAAGTTGAATAAGAATGTCTTTAATAGCAACTGAGGGGACATAAGCGATGATTTTTTACTGCAGGACATAGATTCTGAATGCCTTGAGAGCCTTTACCAGGGCATAGGCCTGCTTCTCCATAGCGTCATACCCGACTTCGGCATCCCTCAATGCTCGGCTGAAGTAGGCGATAGGCTGCTCAAGTCCGCTCTTATTTGTCTGTAACAAAACAGCAGCCACCGTGTCAGGTGAGGCAAAAGATAAAATAAGGAAATCCTTTGATTAGTCGGGGCTAATAAGCACAGGAGCTTCTGTTAGGGCCTTCTTTATTTTCTCAAAGGAATGTCGCGATTCGGAAGTCCACCTCACTTCATTTCCTTTCCTTAACATGGTTGTTATAAGTTTTACCTCCTCAACAAAGTTAGGCACAAACCTCCTCAGAAAATTAATCTTGCCAAGGAAAGATTGGACCTCGGGACTAATAAGGCTTGTATTGCCTCAACTCTGCTAGGGTCAATCCTGACTCCTTCCACTGATACTATGTGGCCTAGTAATTTTCCCTCCTGCATGGCGAACAGAGATTTCTTGGGGTTTAATGAAATGCCAAAACTCCTGCATTTTAGGAAAACCTTCTTGAGATGACAACAGTGTTCTTTATCAGACTTTGAAAACACTGTGATGTCATCTAGATAGACGACCACAAATTTATCCTTTTCCCCGATGAAAGCCATGTCCATGGCACACTGTAACGTTGCCCCTGCATTCATTAATCCAAACAGCATCTTGGCATACATGAATGTGCCCCATGGAGTGGTGAATGTTGTCTTTTCCCTATCCTCAGGCAGAACAGAGACTTGATTGTAGCAAGAGAAACCATCGATCATGGACATCCTGGATGCTCCTGTTACACTCTACAGTATATGTTCCATCTTTGGTAAGGGGTAGTTATCCTTTCATGAGCTCGTGTTCAGATTTCTGAAGTCTACACAGAGTCTGATTTCTCCATTCTTTTTCCTTACTGGTACCAAGTTGGCTACCCACTCTGAATATCTCAGTGGTACAATGATCTGAGCTTGAAGCAACTTCTTCACTTCCCTCTCCATGATAGGCAGCAGCATAGGATTGATCTATCTCATCTTCTGCCTGAATGGCTTTGCCTCTCCTTTCAACAGGATTTTATGCTCGATGACAGAGGTGTCATAGGTTTTGAGGTCTTCATAGGTCCAGGCGAAAACATCAGCAAATTCCCTCAAGAGTCCAATGTATTGGGACCTCTGCTCTTTTGTCAGACCTCTTGACAATTTGACAAACTTGGGCTTACTCTCAGTGCCAATGTTGCACTCAACAGTACCAGCGTCATCCTCCGAGATTTCCCCCTTTAACGACATATCATTTTTATCAAAAAGCCTTTCCAAAGGAACCAGTCCCCTTGGAATGTGGTTGCTGGGGAGCTACACAATGTCATGCTTTGCTATTTTACTCAGCAACTTACCCCCATCAAGCCCTTCCTCAGAGGCAGAATCTTGGTCGATATGCATCTATGAAAATTCTTCGACAGTCTCCAAGAATTTCTTGATCTCGAGATCATCCTCGAATACCTTCCAATGTTTGACGTTGTCAGGTATGGAGGGCCTGTATTTTACTTCAACATCATATTTGAATTTGGGTGGCAAAGGTACTTTGAAATTGCCTGCAGATGTAGCCAAGGAATCTGCCACTGCGTTCTTCTCTCTTGGGACAAAAGAAATGTTGAATGCCAAGAAGAAACTGTCAACTAGGTCCCACACCTCATTTTTGTAGCTTCTGAGTTGAGGATGCTTAGCCTGATAAGMATTTCTGATCTGTTGGACCACCAACTCTACATCATCGAACACTGCTACGTCCTGAATTCMCATTTCCCTCGCAGCTCTTAATCCCAGAACAAGAGCTTCATACTCTGCCACATTGTTGGTAGCTTCAAATTCTAGTTTGTACGACAGAGATATGGTTTCCTGAGCAGGTGATACAAAAAATACCCCAGCACCAGCACCTTCCCTGGAAGAGGCTCCATCAAAGAACATTTTCCAGACGAGAGTGATGGAGAGAGGAAACTTATGGGAAGTGGTGGGCTGCTTTCTGAGCTTAAGAGGGGGCTCAGGAGCATGGGTGAGCTATAGTAAACTAGAACCTAAATCAGTGTCTAAGGAAAAAATGGGATGATTGGTAGGGTTGGCCTCATCACTGATTATATAGGCCAGTTGGGCTTCCCTGTATAGCCTCCTATGTTCTCCTCCAAACACTAGGATAGTAGCATATGTGAGGTCCATCTGTAAAGTTCCCTCCATTCTTTTCATCCAAGATCTTGATAATAACATACTGAACTTGGGGGGGACATCAGCCACTACAATATCCATGACCACACTTTTCATGGGCAACTGAAACAAGGTCACGACCAAGTCTTTGATAACTCCTAGACATTGAACCTTTCTGGAGTCAAAGGAATAGAGGTCATGATAGGCTCGGGTGACTTCTATCCCTAACTCTTCCGTGACAGTTTTGGGCATGAGGTTGTGAGATTCCCCTGAATCTATCAAGCAGTTGTGCAGTACCTTTTCATGGATGTTCAAGGAAGTGTAGAAGGAAGGGGATGAGTCTTTCCTGTCTTCTACCATAGGACCTAGAATGATTGCAGGCTTTTCATCTTGTAAATTGATGGAGTATGTGGGAAGGCATGAGACCTCAGACTGTAAAAGCTTAGAGAAGTGTTTCTTGAACCCTTGATGTTTAATCAATTCGGTTAGGGGTACAGGAATTCTGATCTTTTGAATTTCATGCTCGAAATTAAAAGAAGATGTAAGCTTTGGGATTTCTCTTATTTCAGGAACATGATTTTGGACTATGGGAGAGAGGGGTTGGTGCTTCTTACCTCTGTGATTGTCTGCTACCTCATTAGCAGGTTTCTCTGTTCTAGTGGACTGCTCAAGAACATCAGGTGCTACTGTCCTTTTCTTGGAACGCAGATCATACCTGCCTTGGTTGCCACTAGCCTTGTCTCCTTTGCTCAGTTCATTTAGCTGACTGTCCATGAGATACTCCTCATATGTTGATTGAGTGAGATGAGGAAAAGGAGGAGTGTCCCTGAAGCAATGGATTTCAGGATCCATCTCATCTGTTTCCCCTTCTTCCCCCTCGGACACAAAATTGTTTTGAAAAGGGGCCTAAATCTTCTGGTCTTCTCTGTCTCTTCCCTTCTCCCTTTGCACAGTTGGGGAAGCAATATTGTTTGGCCTCCTGAAGCCTCCTCCCTTTTTGGAATTTTGGGGGCCCTTGTATGTTTTCCACCCCTCCACCTTCATTCTCTCCATCTCTGCAGACAGAGACTTCACCATCCTGGTCAGTTCATCCACTTGAGGGTGGGGCATCGATGGGCCCGAAGTTGAGGCTTCTGACCTTCCCTTTCTTCTGTCTGCGTCGGTCTTGTTTCTCAGTCTATCAGCTACTAATACATTGGATTCCACTTCTATGGCCGCGTCTTGCATTTGAGCTAAGGAGGTGGCTCTTCTTTCTCTCAATAACAGACAGAAATCGGGGCCAAACGCACTAGCATAAGAAATCTTGGCTGAGGCTTCTGAAGGCTTTATTTCGGCAGGGATTTTATTATACATCTTATTGAATCTTTTGGAGAAGTTGGAGACAGACTCTCCTTCCATCTTCTTCAAAGACCCGAACTCTGTCATGTAATACATGAAATCCTTCCTATCTCCCCACTACCTCAGGAAAACGCTATCCATGGCTTCGATCCCAGCAATAGATCCGGGGGCCAATCCTCTAAACCATTTCCTCACCTCGCCATCCAGGGTCTAGATGAAGACTCTCATCTAGACATCTTCATTTTCAATGTTCAGGTTGTCTGCATAAATGTAGAAAGCAGCCAGGTGCTCTTTCACAGTTATGTCTCCTTCCTCAGTAAACTTGGGCATATACTTCAAGTAGTCTCCAGCAGGGAGAGGATTCATAGGATGGGGTAGGATTAAGGGAGCATATCTGGCAGCGACTATGGCATCCGTTCTATTCAGAGGGGGATTAGCACCAGCCATAGGAATATTAGGTGGAGGAGAGCTTGGAGGAGAAGGAGTTCGCAAAGGGGCTACTGGGAATGAGTCTCGAAGTGGAGTGAGAAACAAGAGGGGATTTAAGGACAAGGCTAATGAGCTCAAGTCAACAGGTGCTCCTCTTTGCACAGGAGTAGTAACAGTAATAAGAGGAGTAGGAAAATCTTCTGTGGTCTTGGGTCTACGCCAGGGTACAGCTTTAGAGGAGAGGGGAGTGACAAGGATTTCTCCCTCCAATCCCAGACTAGGAGGGGAAAACTCAGCAGAACACTCCCGAAATTCAGGAAACGAGAAACCTCTAAAGGAGGTCTATTATAAAACTGAGGGGGAGAAAAAGGAGTTCCTACAGAAGGAGATGGCAGATTACTTGGTTCGGCAGTGGTAACTTCTTCTTCGGAAGCCTTTCCTTTTCTGAGAACCACCTCTGGATCAGTTTCAGGTGTAGCTAGAGGCAGTTGTGGATGAGACCGCATATGTCTGCCTCTGAAAGCCACAATTAATACAGCAGGTTTTCCATACTGGAGTCTTCACAATGGAGTCGCTAGGTGTAGAGTAGCAATCTTCAAAGGCTCTGATACTTGATGCACCTTCAGAATCAGAGGCTCTATGTCGTTCAATCCTGGGGAAAATTTTCAACTTCATCCCCGGGAACGGCGCCAGAAATGTTAGCGTCAGAAGTCACTCCTAGATTTCTTGCAGGAGCAGAGCCCAACGCCCATCAGTTTTATGTCACGATTTGTTTAATGGGGTGATCGAATGGATAAAGACTTGAGAATATATAGCTTTAACTCAGGAGACTGGGCCTGGTATGTAGATAGCAAGGGAGGTCTTGATCCAACTTCCATCAGTAAATGGATTAAAGGGTGGTAGATGGAAGACTTGTGAGAGGGGTGAGCAAGACTGCCTCGGGCAACAGGCCTTCGGAAGCTTGGGGGTGAAAAAATCAAGAGCCAAGATCCTCTTGGTCCAAAGCTTCAAAGAGCTGAGGAGTGACTTGACTAGACCCTCCAATTCCAAGTCGTTTAGTGTTAAGAAAATCACAGGAACCGATTAGAAATAATGTAACTGTTATAGTGATCAGACCTACATCATCCTATAACAGCTACAGCTCGACTGGATCCTCCAATTCCAAGATATTCTAACACAGTAAACAAAGAAATGGGAAAGAGGCTGACATCCATAAAGTAAGAAGTCTCGAATGCCTTATACATTAACCAGAGCGACCAGCGCTTTATCAAAACTTTACAATCGGGAGCCTTGCTCAACCATCGATAGATTACAAAATACAAAGACTGAGTCTATATGCTCAGGAAAATTCACCTCACAGAGGCGTGCCCAGTCACCCAAAGCTTGGTGTCCCTTCAGTCAAACTCATACTGATATCTTTCTTCAAGCGCCACCTTAACTACGCATGGCTCCTGCAAGGAGGGTCGCTAAGCCATTAAGTGTTGGCCTAGCCTGTGCAAACATCTCTATATAGTTGAGGACTTCGACATGGTTTCTTTTGAAAAATTGGTACACAGGACCTCTTCGAGCAGACCGCTTGCTAGACCCTCCATTCCCCACACTTAATGAATGAAGGGAGGTTTCAACCACCCGTTCTCATCTTCATTTACTCCAAGTGAAAACCAGGATCGCGGTCACATCAGATGGTGCATGGAGATCATGATGAGCCTCTCTGTGACTGGAACCTGACGCCTTTGACCACTTTTGCACAACTCTTTATTTTCCGGTGACCACGGGCTGTGACCCTGCATTGATTCTCGAAGGCACTTTCGGTGTTCATGAATATGAAAGGGCTGATCCTTGCTTATCGTAGTTGCGATGGGCGAAACATAGAGACGGCTCAATTGGGCGCCACATGTCCCTCCCAAATCTAACGATTCCAAACTCACCCGACGTTGTTGTGGGCCCCAGGTCCTAGATGCTCTCATCACTTCACGCATCGGGGATGTGAGGGAGTTGCTTCTTGTGCTTCGAAATCGTGATGGGAGAAAGGGTGGGGAGCCTAATCGCGCACCAGGTGTACGCTTTAGATGGACGGCTGAGACTGCTCCTTGATATTGTGGGCCCACCTTTGGGCGCTTTCGACGCTTCGGGGTTCGCGGTTTCGAGATGTACAACGACATAAAACCTTCACCCTTTGAACTTGCGACTGTCGTAAAGCCGACGTAGCTAAATCTTGCGCCACGCGTCCTTTGGATGGACGGTTGCCATCCTTCCCCACACATAGTATGGGCACTATCTATTGCGCTAACCTGGGTGCAACTTCGCTAACCGCGATTTCCCACTGACCGCCAATCTGCTCTTATAAAAGGATCTGGACCGTCGACAATGTAATTTTGTCCGCTTACTTGCCCAGAGACCCGAAAGACGAGATTTTCCCGTGTCGCGCTCGGGCGCTTCTTGTGCAACTTGCAGACCTGGATACTCTTGTGTCCGGGACAAGAAATGTTACTAACAGTTTGTCCATCACATACATTCTCAGTATGTCTTCTATTACTCTGTTTACGCTCTTTGTCTGTCCATCAGAATCAGGATGATAAGTTGTACTAAAGTTCAGATTCGTTTTGAATCCTTTGAACAATCCTTTCCAGAAATTTGAGGTGAATTTTGAGTCTCTGTCGAACATAATCATTTTAGGAATTCCATGCAATTGTGCCACTTCCTTTAGGAAAATATCAGCAACATCTGTTGCCTTATGAGTAGTTTTCAGTGGAATAAAATGGGTAGCTTTTGTAAGCTTGTCCACCGCCACCATGATCGAATCATGCAGCTTGGTTGTTCTGGGTAATCCCGTAATAAAATCCATCATTACTACTTCTCACTTCCACTCAGGAATGGGTAAAGGTTCCAACAACCCTGTTGGGTTCCTATGCTCAACTTTAAATTTCTGGCACTCCATACATCTGGTGATGTATTCAGCGATCTCTCTCTTCATACCTGGCCAAAAGTAATGGCTCTTTACTGCTGCTATTGTTTTATGATTTCTGAGATTTCTCTAACAGTAACAGCTCTAGGAATTCCTTGGACAGCTCTCTAATTCCCTTCTTCATATAAGCAAGTGAATGCCTTGTTCCGACAATCCAAGATGGCATGGTGTTGGTCCAACCAATCCATCCCATTTAGATAGTCATAAGAGCCTAACGACAGAATGTTCAAATCGGCCTTCGTGCTCAGTCCACTCATGTCTACAGGATAGGACTTGACTAACTCCGTGACTTTCCTCTTGGTTCCTGTAGCTAGCTACACTAACCAAGAATTTTCATGTTTTCTTCTTATCAAATGCAAACTTTCTACCACTCTAGGGTCTATATAACTATGGCTAGCCCCTAAATCAACTAAAATAGTAAATGGTTGGTTTTTTATCATACCTTCTACTTCAATCATGTGCGACTGATACTCAGCTTTCTTGTTGTCCAGGGCTACGTAGATCCTTGGAATTCTACTGCCCATGTCCTCCACTGTTTCAACTTGTTGAACAATGTGGAGAACTCTTACTTTATCATTTATGTGGGGGCAATCTCTGTACCTATGGTTTTCTTTACAACCCCAACATTCCATAAGTGGAGGCCTTGACATTTTCCCACTGACTTCAACCTTCCTAGGCTCTCTAAGAGATGACTGTCCTTGAGGACTGTTTCTGAAAAAGGGTGGTTTATTTCCCTTCTGCCTCTGTTCTTTCTTGAACGTTTTCTGGTCATCCCAAGCCTTCCGAAAGGTAGGCTTTTCTCTCTGTTGTTCAAATAAGCACTTCTCTCTTCTTATCATTTCTTCCATAGTCTTTGGGTCATCATACTAAATCTTATCCCCAATAGGAGGTGGCAATCCACTCAGGTACCTCTGAATGTTGACAAACTCATCTTTGATGAATAAAACATACTTCAGTAATTCCAAAAAATTTCGTTCATACTCATCAATGGTCTTGTTGTCCAACTTGAGTTCAAAGAACTCTTTCATCTTCCTGTCATAATATCTTTTAGTTAAGTATTTCCTCTTGAAATACCTCTTGAATTCTTTCCATGTGATGTCCCTTTCCCTGATGTGTTTCACTTGCACAAGTTGATCCCACCACATGGATGCCTTTCCTTTCAGTTGATACATGGCAATCATGCCCTTTGCATGAGAGGAATAATTCTACAGTTGAAAGTATTTCCTTATACCCAACAACCAAGTTTTGGCATCTTCCTCCTTCTTATGTTCTCCATCGAACATTGGAGGCTTTATCTTGTTCATTTCCCCTTTCAATTCATCCATCTTAGATCTCCTGTGCTTTCTGGTAGGAGATGGGCTTGAACTACTGTGTGCTTCCTTAATGGAATTCTTTGGGGAGTGATGACGATGTCTGCTGACACTCCTTGATCTTCTTTTCCTCTCAGGTGTCCTGCGACTCTCTGTCTTGCTTGAGTCACTCTCCTTTTCCAATTTATTTTCTATTCTTTCTAGACTCTTCAGCATTCTTAAGTTGAATTCACCCTGCCTATCCCTAACTTTCATGAGCTTTCGGCTATCAGCTCGGCGATCCTGGGCATATTTCTGCAATCTTTCAATGATTTTCATCATATGTTCTTCCTTATCCATCTCTTTTCCGTGCCCATTAGAGTTTGATCCTTTGACTCCCAAGTTGGCATTCCTTCCTTCTCTTTCGTTCTCTAAATTGGAGGCAATCCGCACCTCTTCCATTCTCTGCTCTCAACGACAACCCTATTCAGTTCTGGCACTTGCTAAGCTTCTGCAAACACACATGCAGACAACAGGGATTTGTCAGGTCGTCATTCTTAGCAAATTCCACACATTCAAAACCATTTCGATTTAAGAAAATGCTTCGACTTCACAAATTTTCCGAGTTCTACTCAGCTCTGTAATTTTTCGGGTGATAACTCCCTCTTTCTCCCTACCCTCATAACCAAATGTCTTGACCAAATGCTAGACTACCAGGTGCTACTTGGGCTTTCGATCTTCGAAGAGTTTAAGGTACACACATCTATCTCCTGGAGTTGCGATTTACCAAATTCGCGTAAATCGGGTGGATCGACGGTCCGCGTTTACCCAACATCCAACAGTTAAAAATCCGCTACGGTTCTTCCATCTTCGAAGATTTCGGGACTTCAAAACTTTAGGTTTTGGGTTTTCGGTAACCGGGAGTTCACGATGCAGTGACTCCAAATCTCTTGTCGCTTCAATCCCTGAATTCTGATATGGAAATTCATGTATGAGATCAATGGCTGTGAGCCTCCCCTGATCCCGCGGTCCAGATCTCTCCTAAGCTTACACCTATCAAATCTCTTCAGCCCTATCTTCCTCACTAGTTGGTTGGATCCGACGGCTCACGGGATTTCGACACTTCTTCCTAGAAGCTCTCCACTGTCCAATTCTACCCTTGTTAATCTCTTTCGCGATTCGGGACTTGGAGTGACCAAGAATTTGGCTTGCGCTCCAAGTTCACGATCCCTAAACTCACGAAATGATCCAATGGTTCAAACCAACCACGATCAATGACCCACGTTTAATCTAGATCCTAAGGTGGCGAGTTTCTCCATCCACTAACCACCTTGCAACTTCTGCCTATCTTACAGTCCTCGTGATTTCGCGAGTTCTCCACAGAGAATTATGACCATCCAACTCTGCTTCTCAAGGACTTCTGGCCAATGACTTGGTACCCTCCTTCTGAACTTTCATCTACTTGATCCAACACTTATGGTGTGGAGTTCTCTCTCTCCCTATGGCCATATACCGCACCGGTTGTAGTTTTATAATACCACTACACCTCCTGAGCTTTGTAACGCGATCAAGTAGTCCGTTGACACTAAAAAACATTCTGAGGTCTAAAATCAGTCCTCCAGACACAATTTCTTCTCAAAACCTCAGTCCAAAGACCACTTATTCGGCCCATCCAGGCTCAGTGTTGAAACTAGGCTCTGATACCATACTGTAACATCCCCGACCATCAACCCCATGGTCGGGCCAACATTACTACGCGGGAAAACACTATTGTAAGACATTCTGCATTCTAATGAACTTAAAATGCTTAATTACAGTTAAACATAGAATTATTGCTAGCATTTCAGAGTAATGGAAATAACAATAATTCATATGCACAACAAAATACGTGATAACATTGCAAGAATCACAGGTATGCAATTTAGTTAATTACATAATTACGAAACATAGTGACACTTATCTTTGAAACTGTCACACACCACCAACTGCATGTAGACCTCCCATAAACCTCCCAAACTTAGACCGCGCTGCTCATCACTCTCAGCAGTAGGTCACCCCCGAGCTGGGACTAAGCTCCACTCGATAAGGATTCCTAGGCTAGGCAAGGTTTACAGGAAGAATACACGTAAAAGAAGGAGGATTCTCTCCCAAGAACCACTTATGCCCACTTCCCACAGACTCTCCTTCCCCACATGCCTATCCCACCCCAGGAGTATACACCTTCTTTGTCACCTAGACAGTCCTTCGGTTGCTAACCTCCCTTGCCTTGGGATTCAGCAACAGACCAGACCAGAAATCTCCGAGCTCTGTGGCAGTTACAGGGTTCCTTCCAGGAGCTCTCTCCTTCCTCCACGCACTCTCTCACCTGGAGAGGTTGCTCACAGGCCAGGCAACCTGTCCCTTCAACCTCAACCACCTCTCTCACCTAGAGAGAGTATTGTATACGCTGGCCAACAAGCCACATGCAATCAAGCACTGCACGACCACCACCATCAATTGGAACATAGACATGAACACCCAAAGATGACGACAGACAGGCGCAACAACATAACAAGGCTCAGCAATTACGGGACACTTTGGTTTTCTCAACTGGCAACACAGGATGGCTTCTTGGTTCTGGTTTCAAAAATGCATAAGGGTACACAAAGATTCCACACAAAGGCTTAGACGGTTTAGGTGATGGATCTAAGTACGAACACCAGACAGAGGTCTCTCTTAGACACCCTCCAGTTTTGATGGAAGATCGAGAACGGACTCCCGACTCAAGTGATGGATGGATGAATGTCGGACCAACCCCCAACACTGATCTCTTATTAGGTTTTAACTGCATGTGCCTGGGCCGACACGCGTTTCCCATGAGGCTGCATGCACTTCATCAACTGGTGTGTGCTTTTAGGCACGCATTTTCCCTTCCATGGATTTGGGATCAGGGAAACACATTTCACACATCATTTTAGAATAATAATTTAATATTATTCTCAAGGGTTTAAGCCCCCTCAGCTTAGCCCCTCTTCCAACCTCTCATCCCCCTCTCCCTACCCAGTATTTGTGGAAGCTTAGTCCCCCATCACTCATTCATCGTGGTCGGTCCACACGCAGGGATGTTTTTACATTAATAATGTGCACCATTACATGTACAAAAATCAGGCTCTCTGGCCTAATAATCTCATAAGCCCACCAGCTTATATAAGCTTGGCTCACCATCCTATAAAACATAATTACAATTCATAATGCAAGCTTTATACTTCATAGACATGATTTACAACAGGGCTTGGCCTTGGGGACATTACACAACCCCTTTACCATCTGCTTCTTCTATAACAGATCTAAGCCACCAAAATGTAAATGACCATATCTCAAATGCCATAACCAAGATTCATCTAAGCTTCCAGCTTTATAAGCATTCAAAGAACCACTCAAATCATTTCTCATAACAAGTGGAAACATTTTATTCTTGGTCATCTCTACTCTTGCAATCAACTATTTGTTGGGAAATTTATCATAGATTGTACATACCTTGTTCTTGACGAACACTCTGTACTTTTTCTCCAACAGTTGTCCAACACTAATAAGATTGCATTTTAAACTAGGCACAAAATAAACATCATCAATATTTATTCTCTGATTATTCTTAGTGTAGACTGGAACTACACCTTTACCATTAACTGTAACCTTACAATCATTTCTCAGTTTTACTTCAGACTGAATACTAGTATCAATAGAAGAAAATAAATCCTTATTACCAGTCATATGGTTACTGCAACCACTATCCAAAAATCAAATATCATTAGCACTTTCCTGAGTGACATTACAAGTCATAAACATAGGATTTTGATCATCCATAGACTCATTTGTGATATGTGCAGACTACTTTCCAGCATTTGCCTCCTTCTTCCAACATTTGTTAGAAAAATGCCCAAATTTCTTACAATAATAACATTGTACTTTAGTTTTATCATACCTCTGATTTTCTTGCTGCAAGAGTTTGTTCCTGCTCCCTCTTAAATTAGGAGGATTCTGTTGGGACTTCTGCTTAGACTCTGATTCATCTCTGTAGTCCCTTGGACCAGAAAATCGATCTCCTCTTCCACGAGTATGAAACCTTCCTCTGCCTCTGCCTCTGGTAACATGCAGTTGGGATTTGAAAGCATGCTCCATTGATCCTTCATCATATCTAGATATCCTAGATTCATGAGCAACAAGAGAACCAGTGAACTCATCAATTTGCATTAGACTTAGATCCTTAAATTCCTCTATGGGAACAACAACAGGCTCAAACTTCTTGGGTAAACTTCTCAGCACTTTCTCAATAACTCTTTTATTCTCAACATCATCTCGATACTGCCTGAGCTGGTTCACAACACTCATTACTTGAGTCATGAAAGTATCAACACTTTCATTATCCTTCATCTTCAGATTTTCGAAATCCCTTCTTAAATTTTGTGTTGGTTGTGGAGCCTGATTATCTTCCTGATTCAGAGGTCCTTGCTTTTAGCCGTTTTTATACCCCATGAAGTATTTACACCCCAGAAGTATGTACACTCTTCCATGCGGGGGAGTGCAGAGGGGGGGTACCCCTTCTAC
>ML787922.1:517834-537556 GCA_009831015.1 Picea engelmannii | reverse complement strand
CCTTGTAAAAGTATATTGTAATTTCATTGTAAATCTGGACCGTTCATTATAAGGTCGCAGATCTAACGGTAGAGATTATGTTAGGGTTTTTTGCCCTAGAAGGCAACCCTCTTTTATGAGGGAAATGTATCACGGCTATGGATAGTGGTGAATATTGTATTCTGAGAGAGGAGACTGTGAGAGAAAGAAGAGGAAGTTACATCGGGTTTTGTTGTAGGTTGTATCCCTTCATTTGATGGATAATAATAAGGAAGGACCTAGCAATTTCTCTGGTGGACGTAGCCCACACTGGGTGAACCACGTAAATCTATGTCTCTCTTGTATTGTGTGTCTTCTGTGTTTTGTTTCTACATTTGTTTTATTTTATTGCTCTGTGGTCGTGTTTTTCTAACATTCTGCAACTCGACTGTCTTCACCTTGGACACACCTTGATAACAGGTTTCAAGAATGTCCCAAGCCATCTTCGAAGATGCACCACTAGAAATATTCGTAAAAATGGATTCATTTAATCCTTGCTGGATTAATCCAAGAGATTTATTATCCTTCTTCCTGTTTTCCTTCAGCAAAACATGGTCAACATTAGACAAAGCCAATTTTTCCGCAGCATCAGTTGGCTCGGCATAACCATCAATAACATAAGTCCACAAATCCTGAAAACACAAAATCGTCCTCATCTGAATATACCAGGAATCATATGGCTTCTCACTCAGTACAAGAACCTGCACCTGACAAGAGCTACTACCAGACACAGCCATTTATAAAAATTTGAAAGAAATCAAATAAACCTTCACGGAGAAAAATAAGAAGGTGAAATTGGTACCAACAGGAACAATCTGCAATGAACTAAGCAATAGCAGAATAGACTACAGGCTCTGATACCATATGTGAAAAACGGAGGCACATCAACAATCGAGTTTCGGCGTTTAGAAACACCCAATGAATAAACAAAACAATTATTGCCGAAATGTGAAACGAGGCTTATTCGAATTCAGGGTTCGGCATCTACACATACCCAATGTAAAACAACTATGCCCGAAATGAGAAATGCTATCACGCTTTGGGCCCACAACTTTAGTTTCGGAGTTTTGGAAACTAAATAACTCCGTGCACTCCAACAAACAAGTCCCGAATACAAAATATCAACCTTTTACTTAATGTGTTTTTTAAAATCACGTGCTCCACAAATAAACTCTGATTCGTAATCGGTAAAATCAAATATTTACTCTGCTTTTTCAAATTGAAATCAATATAGCAAATGAAAAAATAAAACGAGTTTACAAACTCAATAAAAACAAAATACAAATGGAGAGAATACCTCTGAAATGCACAATGGCGACTTCAATTCAAAATGTTTTTCAAGATATCTCAATTACAATTCGTTTCTGGTATTTATACAGAAACATGAATTCAAAAGTTGCCCCTTCGATCGTCTAAAATATTTAATCAAGGCGGTGTTGGTGTCTGGTTGCCTTGAAAGGTTAAGGCGACCACCGTTTAAGGTAATGTAAGACAAAATTGTAATCGATGGTTAATCTTTGAGTCTTGAAGGGTCAAGACGGCCACCGATGCACCGTTTACACAGGCGGTGAAATGATTACTTTTTGACACATGGTACCATCGATAACGACTAAGGAAGTTGTCCCTCCTTCCTTAATACTCGAATCATTTAGCCAATGTAGAATCTGAACCATTTAGGTAGGTCGGCCTACTAACTTGACCCCTCAATGTCATGATTCGTGTTGAGAGAATTGAATCCCTGATTCGCTAACCAATGATGCCCGCAATTCGTCGGGAATTTGAAGACTATTCATTTATGTTTGAGGCTCACCCCTACCCCCCAACAAATCATTTTCCCTCTCTCCTTGGGGTCTTCTCCCATCAATAGGTACATAGGAGTGAGTGGTAATGCTTGTTGTACCGGATTTTTTCTACTTCGAGAAAGGGATCCCCCATACTATGCACATTGAGGTTGCAGACATGTATTGGGTTGATATTCTGATATGCATCTCCATATTTCAAAGCAGTTATACTCACAAACCCATCTTAATCCAGTCGGATATGCAACTAGAGATTGTATATTTCAATTTTGAATATAACCTGACCCAATTTTCTGCCATATGCATCTCTGAATTTCATAAACACATATTAAACTCGAATGCAAACTAGCCTGCAGTGATTTCTATGTTCAATCCACCCTCTAGTTTCAGTGTACTGCTATACTATATGTTTCGTAAAAAGTTATTTTATTTCAATTGTAAAATATAGGAGAGAAATATTACTAACGGGAGCCTTCTAAAGCTACACGTGTCTATCTGATATTTCCTCCATCCGTCATACCACGATTTTGCATGGGAAGTACGTGGGTGACTGGCTCCGGCTTTATTGCTGCTATGACTCTCGCTTGCATTGCTATCAACTGGTTTTACTTCCTCATGTTGCTAGTGGTCCGTTCTTTTTGTCCTTCTGGCCTGTCGGGTGTTTTCAGGGTTGTTGGTGGGGGAGTAAGCTTCGTGTGCGCGAGGAGGTATGGTTTGGAGAGCGGGTGTGAGATATGGACTATGCATCCAAGCAAGATTGTTACCTGTATGGAATGTGCATCCAAGCAAGAATGTTACACAAGTGTCGTACCCACAAAGCATGATTTAAGCACACTTTTCCGTCTTTTTAACGTCTATATATTTGTCCCTGCACTCCAATAGGTGATCACCGACCAAGATCACTACTTTAGAGTTGGACATCTTGTCCTTTCATTGAATGCAACTTGAAGTGCATATAGAATTGCCCATAGTAGAGGTTCAACTTTCATATTCGTTGCAGAATGCACCTAAACTAGGGATGAAGGGTTTAACGTCTATATATTTGTCTCTGCACTCCAATATATATGTATATATCTAGGAAGAAACGATTGAGGTTGACGAGACAATTTGTCGGATTTAGCATCTTGTCCTCTACTTGCAGTCCATACTCTGTATACCTCTGCACTCCATGTGAATGCTATTAAAAAAGCACTGTTTTTGAATACCTGTGCACTTAAAAAAGCACTGTTTTTTAATACCTGTGCAGTCCATGTGAAAGCTAATAAGACATGTGAGTAAAAACTTCGAAGCTGCTTTTAGGTTGGCGTGCCTCACACGGCAGAGAATCTTGTCGTTTGCTTGCACTCCATACTCTGTACACTGCAGTCCATGGGTGTTCACCCCCACAAACAATTATTTTATTGGGCAGTGGCCAACAATGACCATTTCTTTACAATGGGACTTTGATTGCATGGGACTTATATTGTTTCTCGGTGAATGTAATATCTTTTCATATTAGTTGCAGAATCACCTATCTCTGCACTCCAATATATATGTCGAAAGAAACGATTGAAGTTGACGAGACAATTTGTCGGATTTATCGTTATTTACACGGCATTGTCCTTCATCTGTACATCAGCCCTGTAATTTGACGCCCTGTGGGACGTATTTTCATTTTCAAGACATATTTGACTGTAGGTTTTAAATATACTTTGTATTTTCATTTTCAAAACATATTTGGCTATATAAAACGTACAACGTGACTTGTAAAACATATTTTACTGTAGGTTTTAAATATAAAACGTAGTTTAGTTCATTCGGATCCGACCACTTCGTACACTATGCAACATGCCTTCGGATGAATCTTGACAAAGTTTTTCAAGTAATTGAGCGCGTTGTTCGTGTACTTTCTCACACATATCAACCTACTATTTTTACTTTCTCGCACAGATCAACCGACCATTTTTCCAAGGTTTACTTTTTAGCACCCATTTCTTGTAGTATTGGTAGCTCAATAGACTTTTTTTTCCACACAAAATTGCACTTTATATTTATATTAAAAATATAAACTATTCTTTACAAGAGATTCAATACATCTTGATATCCAAAACAGATCCAATAGAACCCCATTCCACTATGAGACAAAACAGACTTATAATCCCCATTACATGAGCTATATCTGGGATAATAGACTAATCATCCACAAAGGGGCAAAAGACTCATCATCCAGAATGTGCTATCTAGACATATAACAAGTCCCAATACAAAGGACAAACAAAAAGAAATATGATAATATCTCAGTCCTACAAATAACAAAAATTGAGCAGACAAAGACCCAAAACTGATCTTCTAGTAAAGGTCGAGTGATAATTGAGGACCCTCATGTTCCTCAACACACTGAAAATAGAAAATATTCCCAGGATCCTTAAGTAATGCCTATTTTGAGAGGTTGTCTGCCACTTTGTTATCTTCTCTGTATACATGAGCAAAGGAGATATTATGGAATTGTTTGATTAATCCCATTAGTCTTTGCTTCCAGCATTCCAATGAAACAACCTGAAGACGACCTTTGTCCTTCAGCGAGTCAATGATGACCTTAGAGTCACTCTGAACATGAATAGCCTGTATGGATAGCTGAGAAGCCAGGGTGAGGAGGGCCCATGCTCCCAACAGTTCTGCTCTTGTATTCGTACTCGGCCCACAATTGATAAACCATTTGAAGAAGCATTGCTCATTGATCTTTATAACTCCTCTAGCTCCATCGTTCTGTCCCAATGACGTCGTCGCACCATCAAACTAACCAACTGACTCACCCAGTGCTTGACAGGATTGTCCCTTTCTCTGAACTACCGCAATCGACTTTACTTTGTGGTCCCTCATGGCTAATATTACACGGTGTGCCACCTTCTGAATTGTTGGAAGACTATCTTCAAGAATCGTCGAATTCCTTTCCTGCCATATAAACCAACAGATATGCGCCGACAAAGTTGGATATAAAAAAATGTGTTTACTCTACAAATTAAAGCAATCCGCTAAAGTGTTACCTGCCCAAGAAACCACGAAATTTGTGTATAATTTTACCTTCCCCCAAATAGCCAATCTGAATGTGCAATCAACAAACAAATGTTGAGTTGTTTCACATTCCTTCTTGCAAAGAATGCAGCAGCTTGGACCAATGAAACCTCTTCGTTGAAGTATGTCCCATGATAGAATTATGTTCTCTACCATCAGCCATATAAAGATCTTGATTTTCAGGGAGCAGTCCCAGGACCATAGAGCCTTTCTCCAACCTCGAATGATATGGATCCATTTCATTTTTTCCATCGCCATATACACATTCTTAACCGAAATTTGTCCCGTCTGGTCTCCGCCCATCCAAATCAAGGCATCTGATCTGTCTTGTAGGAGCACCCCAAGATTTATAAGAGTGCATCTTAATGATTTCCATTCTGCATAAAGGGGCCCCACTAGATCCAACTCCTCTCTAGGTAGCCAATTTGAAACTACCATTCCCACGCGTGGTTCACAAGTAGATTGGTATAAATAGTAAACACCTTTCTGGTTTATAGCTTGAATGAGCTCCTTAGACAGAATAGCTGATAATCCCATGCCCAGGACAAGATCCTTTTCGATCAGAATGGAATGACCCGATCCCGGGCTCCATGTTAACCAGTGCATTGTAACACCATGTTTCCCCCGGTCTGTAAATATAACTATATTGGCCAGGAACTATGGCAAAATCGAAGGTGTGAATGTTTGATTTGATGGACCTTTGTATAAAAGGTCGATGAATGCAAATTATGTTAGGAATATGTTTTGCATGGCTGCTGGGAAGGGGATGTGCTGAAAGAGACCACGATTGCTAATGAAAAGTGGCAGAAGGGACCCAGAGAGGTTGCGTTAACTTCCACCGAACCAGTACCACACTGGTTTTACTTGCTCGAGACCAAAACAACTCTCTGACCCAGGAATGCATTTCCGTCAGAATGGTAGGTGGGGAGGCTCCTCAAGAGTAATGAGGGGATGGGGCGAACCACCCATCCGTAAAGCTCTCAGATTTGATCACGGACGGGGAAATTCGCACCTCACGCAATATTGCAGAGGAATGCAAGAAAGAAAGCATGGAGGTGGGCAGAGGAGTGTAGAAGAGATCACAGAGAGGAACTGAGAGCCCTGGAATCAGATGGAGTTCTGAGCATAGGAGAAGGAGAGTAACCTTCGGCCTCGTCTATTTTCTTTGATATAGGGAGAAGGAGAGTAACCTTCATCCCTAACTTCTGTTGGGTTGGAAGTAAGAGATTGAATCACAGAGCATCGTGGTCTAAGCTCAGGGGTGTCCAATGATAAATCTGTTGGGAGTGACTAAGCCTATGGTAGGGTGGAAACGAGCACCCTTCTCAGCAGTCGCATCATGCTTTGTGGTTCTGATAAGTGTTTTATGCCTTGTACATTGAATTGAATACCATAAATGCATGCTCATGTTTATATGCCTATAAATGGTTCCTGTATGCTATGATTTCCTGGTGTTTTAAATTGGAAATAATGAATGCATGTATATACTTATATGCCACAATTGGTTTCTATATAAAATGGGTAAGTCTGGAACCTGATTCCGTCCCACTGAGAATTACCCCATCTCCCTGATTTTCGTGATATTTTGGTTAAATCCCTCAAAAGCACCTTCCCATGGAAGTTGTGTCATGTCCCAGAGTCGGAGTAAACTCCTTGGTATGGCTACCGCTACAATAAACCCATGAAGTTACCCTGCCCCGGTGAGTTAGGGAAGCACTTCATTCAGGTTAGTAGCCTAGGGACTTTGAGAAACACCCAAGCCCTTATCCAGAAACCTGACTAAGATCAGGGATAACTACCCAAGAACCATCTGAGGATTCGTGTGTCCCAGAGCTGGGAACCCCGTGCAAGGAGTTAGCTCTCGAAGGTTTCAGAGCCATGGAAGCCCGAAGCTCGGAGAGGTTGAATTTTGTTACCCAAGTTCAGAAAGGATAGTGAGTCCAAATATAGAGAGGGGGTATCCAATTCATCTGATAGACGAACGAACAAGATCCTTTCGGGAGTATCCGAGGTCTGTCAGGACCAATGGATCTAGAGGAGAAGCATAGGCGTTAACGCCTCGACCCCTTCAGTCTTCACAATCAACGATGGAACCAGGACCATAGATCCCATGAATCCATCGGGAGCTACCTTGACCGTCGATCTTAACCCTTGTGTAGGCGGGAGAGTGGACTTGTCAAAGTCCAGAAATCCTCGAAGTAATCGAAACTGTCCGTCGAAAGGGACACGTGGAGGGCGATTGACATTTAGCTAACTCGCGCATCAGAAGAGTCGATAGGGGGAGTTTTAAGGACTCGTAAAACGTGAAGTCCCGATGAAACCTGGGTCGTTGATCTGTGGGAGGCTCAAAGCCGTTGATCTGTAGAGTGAGAGAATTTCAGAGTTTTTGACTTCGGGATTCCAAGGAGGAGTTGGACGAGTTTTCCAACTTCGTGAGTGGAAAAATCCCGATTGAACCTAGGCCATTGGATAGAGAGAGACCTGTAAACTGTCGATTTAGCTTGGTCGCGGTTTCAAATATTTGGTCACCGGGAAAGAGGAATAACTGTTCGTGATTTCTGAATCACAAAGTCCCAAAAAATATGGGAGTTGGGACCCAGTCCTAGAGGAAGGTCACACCGTGATCACAGGTGAGAGGGCTAGCACTTGTTAGGCCCCTAATCGGGATTCGTGACTTGGAGGAGTTGGAGAAGTTGGGACGTCTGGTCTCGAAAGCCCGGAAGTCGTGAAATGCGACGCGTGATTTAGACTAAGCCTATGGTCGTGAGTAGTGGTCATATAGAGGAGGATAGGGGAAGATCTAGCCTACGCTAGGCCCCTATAGGAACTCGGGGATTTTGTCCCTTTAGAAAAAGGCAAAAATTTTATTATGCTCGTAGTGGGTTTGTGACAAATTGGTATCAGAGAATGGTTAAAACACTTGGCATGGTTGGGCTCATGGACGAGTCACATAGAAACTCTATTTGAAATGCTCTTGAAAAGAGTAACCCTCTATCTTAACCCCCTTTACCAAAAGTCAAAGTTAAAAGTGTTATTAAGGGAAAATAATGAAATTTCTACTCTGTATATGCATTTAAGAAACGTCAAATTATGTGCTGCTTATGAACGAATATAATGTTAGCTAACAAAAATTGTTTTGTCTGCACACAAGCGGATGATCAACCACAGAAAATTGCAAGCATATAGAATGGTGATGCACCACGAAGTGGGGGATGGCTCCCACAACAAAGACGAAGAGTTTGACGAGAGGAGGGCAGTAGAGACCCCCCTGGATCTGGCTAAGACTGTGAGGAGTCTCATGGCCGAATTACAAAGCTGCAAGGCCGACAACGAGAGGTTGATGAAAGAACGAGAGAAGCAAACATAAATTAATGCAGTCTTGCTACAGAGTTTATCTGACATACAAAGACAACTGCATCATGGACCTAACACCAGTCACGTGGACCGACGATAGACAAAGAGGAGTCGAAGTCCATCCGAGAAATGTGGTCTCTTAAGTGGCCACACTAGGAGGAGCACCTCGAGAAAGATCCACCCTAGAGACAGGGGACAAGCGCCAGACGATTCCTCTGGAAAGGAAACCAACGACACAGAGGGATCTTCTAGTAGCAGAACTAGTTCACATTCTCGAAGAAAACGAAAGAAACGAAAGCACCCCAAGGGTCATAATCTCAAAGAATTCAAGAAGGCCAAACCACCCTCTTTCAACGGTGAGATTAAAAAGGGAGAGGAGGCAGAGGCCTGGATGCTTAGACTAAAGAAGTATTTCAGAGTCCATGACTTCTCAAAAAACTTGAAGGCCCGAGTAGCCACTTTCAACCTGAATGGAAAAGCTTCCATTTGGTGGGAAGACCTTAAGAATGTGAAAGGGATTCATGAAGAAGACCTGTCTTGGGAATGGTTTGAAAGATACTTCAGGAAGAAGTATCTGTCAGAAAAGTATTTCGACGAAAAGAGTAAAGAGTTATATGAACTCAAGCTAGGACAACTCACCATAGAGGAATATGTCAGCCGATTCCTTGAGTTGCTGAGGTACGTATCCTACATAAAAGAAGAAAAAGGAAAGGTGCAACGATTCATCAGTGGGCTACCTAAGGAATATCAGAATAGGATTGAGTTTGATGAACCAAAGACCCTAGAGGACACTATCCGAAAAGCAAGGTACCATTATGAACAATTTGGGCCTCAGACAGAACCTTGCAAGGGTTGGAAGCAGAAGAATAGTTTGGGGTTCCAGAAAAAGGGGTTTAAATCCCCAAGATTTAAAAACTATAAGAAGGATTCAAGGATGAGATTTCCGACCTGAAGTATACACCAGCAGAATTTCCCTTCCCAGAGCAGAAATAAACCTTTTGGATCAACCCCAGGAAAGACTAATAACCCAAAGAAAGAACACTTGAAATGTTGGGGTTGTGGAGAAGAACATCTACTAAGGGACTGCCCGCACAAACCACATAACAGTAGGAGAATTTAAAATGTCCAAGAAGCTACCACTGTCAATGACGTGGCCAAGAGTATGCTGCGAATTTATGCAGCCGTGGATAACAAACAAGCCAACCACCAAGCTTCAGTGGTGGAGATGGAAGGTATGATCGCCAACCATATAGTGTCTATTTTAAGTGACCCTGGTTTGAACTTGAGTTATGTGGCCCCTCAGGCTGTTGATAAGTGTAAATTACAACCACATAAACATGCCAAGCCATGGTTGGTACAGTTAGCCACTGGCACCAAAAGAAGAGTAGCAGAGGTCATACCAGCTTGTCAATTCACTATGGGTGGATTCGCCACCCAAGAAACCCTTAACATACTACCCCTAGGGTCGTATGACCTATTGATTGGTATGGACTGGCTAGCCACATATAAAACTAGACTGGACTGTTACCATAAAACCTTAGAATGCATAGGTGAAGAAGGGAGAAAGATAACCCTCCAGGGGATTC
This sequence comes from Picea engelmannii, assembly GCA_009831015.1. Classification (NCBI taxonomy): domain Eukaryota; kingdom Viridiplantae; phylum Streptophyta; class Pinopsida; order Pinales; family Pinaceae; genus Picea; species Picea engelmannii. Next base: position 527,748 of record ML787922.1, on the reverse strand, counting down.
AGAATCTTATCTCAGTGAGGCAAATATCATCCCTTCAAATGAAAAATTATTGCAGAAAGGGATGTCCTCTATATGAAATACAGGTGTTGGAATTGTTAGCGACATTTCTTGTAAGGGGATAAAATGCGAAGGAATGGGTAAAAACCCACTTACCCTAAGTTCGGGACGCAAAATGCGCCCGTGGTTAAGCGGCAAGCGAATCTGGATGGTAGGGATCTGCGCGCCCGGATCAACGGCGCACATTGGATTCTGGAGCCCCCCCGCCTGTCTACCTTTATGCGGAGGGGGGGGTCCGGAATCGGGGGCGCACCTCTTTGACGGCTACGATCAGAGCGCCCGGATCAACGATGCACATTGGATTCTGGAGCTCCCCCACCTGTCTACCTTTAAGTGGAAGGGGGGGGGGGGTCCGGAATCGGGGGTGCACCTCTCTAACTGTTGCGATCAAAGCGCCCAGATCAACGATGCACAGGCGATCCAAACCTCCCTTGTCTTTCTGCATTTTATCAACATGGGTCTTTCCCCCATCATGTCACCTTTCGAGCCGCCTCTCCCCTGTAGCCTATCTTCCACTTCACCTCATAGCATGGCCCTTCCTCAGTCCATCTTCCTCCTACCAGCTGCCATGTGTCCCCCTCCCTCCACGTCACTTGTCCATTCATCCTCGTGGCACACTTTGTCCTTTTTCTCATTTTCGCCTGACACCTCATGCCAGGTGCTCTTCATCTCCCAACTCGCCTCTCCTCCTCCTTCAGTCCCGCTGCCTTATGACTTCCCCATCATCTCCCTACGACATTGTGCCTCGTCATAAGAGCGCTTCAACCCTCTCCCTCCGGTTATGTATAGCCGTCTCTGCTCCAAATCCACTCAAGCCCCGTGCTCCACGTCTCCTCTGCCCATCCACCACTCCCATTATGCACCCCAGCCTTCACGCTGGCCTCCACATCTATTCATCAGGCCGTTCAACTAATCCAGGTGGCAGCGCGAGGGGCCCTCCACGTCCCAAAGGTGCCGAGTTGGTCGGGCTGTTCTCAATCCCAAGGAAGCAGTTATTAAGGTAGTTGGTGGTGGTTAGACATCATCTCCGCCATAAAGGGAAAGTCCGACGATGAATTAAAAGCATGTCGATTCACCCACGGGACTGTCAGGAGTTCAATTGCGTCTGCCATAGGTGCACGATCATTCAGAGACTGCAGGTGCAGATTTTCAGAAGCCATGCAGACACAATGTTTTTAATTCAACGTCTCGATTTTGTTGTTGTTATTGTTTTGAGTATATGTAGGCAATTTTTCCATTTTGTAAGATATCGATGGTAGAGCGAAGCTCCCGACTGTAAAGTTTTAACAACCATTCTAGTCCTCTGGTTATGCATTTTGTATGTGAGATTTCTTGTTTTATGACAAACCGTTTTCCTACTCCATCTAGTTTTCATATCATACTAAGGGAGTTCATGATCAACTGATTCACATGAATTATTGCAATCGTGTTATGACAAAGGATTTATCATAGCATCATTGTATTCTCTGGTTTTCTGCATTTGAATGTAAGAAGATCTTGCATTTGGATGCTCTCTTCCTCAGTCTGTTAGAAAACTGTTGTTTACAACAGACCCTTGCACTCTTCTTATACAAGTCTTCCCCCTACTCGCCCTTATTACAACTCACTATTTGAAGTTTATCTAAGACCTCACTTTCCCATGCACGCCTGACCTAGTTTCAGATTTGAAACTATATTGTTCTGATTTTACTTCCATTTGATCACCCCTCTTATAAACAAATCGTGACATTAACTGATGGGCGTTGGGCTCTGCTTCTGCTGCAATCCAGGAGTGACTTCTGTCGTCAACATCTCTGGCGTCGTTGCCAGGGATGAAGTTGAAAAGCTTCCCTGGGATTGAACGACATTGAGATTCTAATTTTGAAGGTGCATCAGGCATCAGAGCCCTTGAAGATTGCTACTGTGCACTTAGCGACTCCATTGTGATGACTCCACTACGACGAACCTGTTGGGTTAGTTGTGGCTTCTATCAATAGACACACGCGGTCCCATCCACAGCTGCCTCTGGCCATGCCTGAAGAAGATACGGAGGTAATTATCAAAAAGGGGAAGGCCTCTCAAGGAGAAAGGGGAAGGCCTCACCGCTGAACCAGGTATTTCTCCACCTCTTTCCGTAAAAACTCAATTTTCTTATTCCCAGCTTCCCAGCCAGCCTTTTTTTGAGGTTACCCGGTTTCTCAATTTCGGGAGTGTTCCTGCTGAGTTTTCCCCTCCTAGTCCGGCATCAGAAGGAGAGATCCTTGTCACTCCCCCCTCCCTTGAAGCTATGCTTCAGCGCAGACCCTGGGCCTCAGAAGGTTTCTCCACCCCTCCTTTTGTTACTATTACTACATAGAGAGAAGCATCTGCTCATTTAGGTCCCTTAGCGCTCTCCCTATTTTCCCCTGTTCACACTCCTTCTCCTCCAAGTTCTCCTCCACCGAATATTCCCATAGCAGGAGTAAATCCCCCTGTGACCAGAATGGAGGCTATTATAGCCACTAGGTATGCCCCCCTTGTGTTACCTCAGCCTCTCAATGCCCTCCCGACAGATGGTTACCTCAAGCAGCTACCCAAGTTTACAGGTGAGGGGGACACAATTGCAGAAGAACACCTAGAAGCCTTTTACAGTTTCACAGATGATAATGTCATCATGCATGCAGACATTTGGATGAGGATCTTTGTCCATAGTCTCCAAGGCGAGGCTAGAAAATGGTTTAAGGCCCTGTCTCCTGGATCTATTGATGGGATCGAAGCTTTAGATAATGCCTTTTTGAGACAGTGGGGAGATAAAAAAGACTTCATGTATTACATGACAGAGTTTGGGTCTTTGAAGAGAAAGGAAGGAGAATATGTCTCTAACTTCTCTAAGAGATTCAATAAAATGTATAATAAAATCCTCGCTGAGATAAAATCCTCAGAAGCTTCGGCTAAGATCACTTATGCTAGCGCTTTTGATCCTAATTTCTGCCTATTGCTGAGGGAAAGAAGAGCCACTACTCTGGCTCACATGCAGGATGCAGCCGTGGAGGTAGAATCTAGTGTATTGGCTGTGGATCGACTCAAGAACGCTGTTGATAGAAACATGTCCAAGAAAAGGCCTGAAGCCTCCCCATACAGTTCCTCTCCCCTGCCCCATCAGATAGATGAGACAGCTAGAGTACTAAAGTCACTTTCTACTAGAATGGAAAGGTGGGAATTAGAAGGGAAGCCCATATACAGAAATCCCCAAAATGTTGATAATAGAGGTTTTAGACAACCTACTAACAATGTGCCTCAGGTTTTCCCAAGGGAACATAGGGGAAAAGATAGAGAAGATCAAAGGATTCAAACCCCCCTCCAAAATAACCTAGTTGATCATGAGGAAAGAGAGGAGATAGTTGAGTTCGACCCTGAAATTCATTGTGTTGAAGAAGCTCCTCCTTTTCCCTATTTGACTCAGTCTGCATATGAAGAATCCCTGTTGAGCAGTCAAATCCATGAGTTAGGTAAAGGAGAAAGGGCCGGTCACACCTCTAACAGATACAATCTCAGGTCAAGAAAGAAGGAAGGAGACTTTGACAGCCAAGATCAACCCCTCATAGCAGAAAGGCCTACTAAATCTGCAGCAACCATTACTAAAGAAAAGAAAGCCCAGGGCGCTTCGCCCACAGCTAAAGAACCTGTCTCGGAGGTAAGGGAAGCTCCTAAACCTATTTCATCTTTTAATTTTGAGCATGAAATTCAAAAGATCAGGATTCCCGACCCCCTCTCAGAGCTAGTTAAAAATGAAGACTTCAAAAGATCCCTCTTCAAGCTGCTACAATCCGAGTCCCCTCAGCCTCCCTCTGACTTAGTAAACCTTCAAGATGAGAAACCAGTTGTCATCCTAGGTCCCATGGTAGAAGACAGAGATGACTCATCCCCTCCCTTCTACACCTCCGTGAACATACATGATAAAGTGTTGCATAATTGCCTCATGGATTCAGGAGCTTCCCATAATCTTATGCCCAAGGTAGTCATGGAAGAGTTGGGACTGGAAGTGACAAAGGCCTACCATGATTTGTACTCTTTTGATTCAAGGAGGGTGAAATGTCTTGGAGTCATCAAAGATCTGGTGGTCTCTTTATTCCATCTTCCCATGAAGAGTGTGGTCATGGACATTGTGGTAGCTGATATTCTCCCCAAGTTTGGCATGCTACTGTCTAGGTCTTGGATTAAAAGACTTGGAGGAACGTTATAGATGGATCTCACATATGCCACCATTCCAGTCTTTGGAGGGGAACACAGGAGGTTGTACAGAGAAGCCCAGCTAGCCTATATTGTCAGTGATGAAGCAAACCCCACTAATCACCCCATCTTTGCACTTGACACCGAACTAGGGTCTAGTTTGTTGCAGATCACTGAAACTCCTGAGCTCCCTTTACAGATCAGAAAGATGCCCATTCTTAATCAGGAGATGCTCCCTCCAGCCACCTCTGTTTGGAAAATGTTCTTCGATGGAGCTTCCTCTAGAATAGGTGCAGGGGCTGGAGTGATTTTCATATCGCCTTGTCAAGAGACCATATCTTTGTCATACAAGCTAGAATTTGAAACCACCAACAATGTGGCAGAATATGAAGCTCTTGTTCTGGGTATGAGGGCTGCAAAAGAAATGGGAATAAAGGAGATGGTTGTATTCAGAGATGTAGAATTGATTATCCAATAGGTCAAGAATGTTTATCAAACCAAGCATCCTCGGCTCAGGAGTTACATAAATGAGGTATGGAACCCAATTGATAACTTCTTCTCTGCTTTCAACATTGATTTTGTCCCAAGGGAAGAGAATACCTCGGTCGATTCCTTAGCAGTCTCAGCTAGTTTGTTCAGGATCCCTCTGCCACCAAAGATCAACAGTAAGGTCGAGATAAGATACAGGCCATCCATCCCGGACAATATAAAGCATTGGAGGGTATTTGAGGACGACCTTGAAATCAAAAGATTTCTTCAGTTCGTCGATGAGTTTTCTACATTGCACATCGATCAGGATCCTAATCCCGAAATTGACCTTCCCTCTGAGGTGTTCTTGAATAAAATTGTTAATCACCATATTGTTCAATTGCCCAGTAATCACATTCCAAGGGGACTAGTCCCTTTGGAAAGACTGTTCAATGGGAATGATGTGGCAGTGAAGGGTACGTCTTCAGGAGGAGATGTTGATTCATCTGAGTGCAACATCGGCATGCAGGAGGAGCTTAAGTTTGTCAAATTATCAAGCCGCCTGACTGATGAGCAGAGGATGAAATACACTGAGCTATTAAAGGAATTCATTGATTTATTTGTGTGGGCCTATGAAGACCTCAAGACTTATGACACATCTGTCATTGAGCACAAGATCCCACTGAAAGAAGAGGCTAAGCCATTTAGGCAGAAGCTGAGACAGATAAATCCCATGTTGCTACCTGTCATGGAGAAAGAATTCAAGAAGCTGCTAGATGCCCAAATCATTGTCCCCTTGAGATATTTCGAATGGGTGGCCAATTTGGTCCCAGTAAGGAATAAAAGCGTAGAGATCAGGCTCTGTGTTGATTTCAGGAACCTGAACAGGAGCTCAAGGAAAGATAATTATCCCCTGCCCAACATGGAACACATATTGCAGAAGGTCACTGGTGCATCTAGGATATCCATGATTAACGGTTTTTCTGGTTACAATCAGATATCAGTCATGCTTGAGGACAGAGAAAAAACGGCCTTCACCACTCCTTGGGGGACATTCATGTATGCCAAAATGCCTCTTGGATTGATGAATGCAGGAGAAACATTGCAGCGAGCCATGGACATAGCCTTCATCGGGGAGAAGGACCAGTTTGTGGTAATCTATCTAGATGACATCACGGTATTCTCCAGGTCACACAAGGAGCATTGCTGCCACTTGAGGAAAGTTTTCATGAAGTGTCGGAGGTTTGGCCTATCCCTAAACCCCAAGAAATATTTGTTTTCTATGAAGGAGGGGAAGTTATTAGGCCATATAGTATCAGCAGAGGGAGTGAGGATTGATTCTAGCAGGGTAGAAGCAATTCAGACCCTATCACTTCCCAGATCTAAGAAGGAAGTTTAGGCCTTTTTGGGGAAGATTAATTTTCTGAGGAGATTTGTCTCAAATTTTGCTGAGCTAGTGAAACACATCATAGTCATGCTCAGGAAGGAAAATGAAGTTAGATGGACTGCTAAATCCAGGGAATCCTTCATCCTAATAAAGTAGGCATTGACTGAGGCACCTGTGCCAATCAGTCCTGATTATTCCAAAGATTTCCTGATTTTTTCTTTTGCTTCTTGTGATACAATAGCAGCGGTCTTGTTGCAGAAAAATGAGGAAGGGTGAGAGCAACCCATTGCCTTCTTCAGCAAGGCATTAAGAGATGCAGAGATCAAGTATGAGATCATGGAGAAGCAGGCCTATGCCTTAGTGAAAGCTCTCAAAGATTTCAGAGTATATGTCTTGCACTCAAGGATCACTGCATACGTTCCTTCAGCCTCTGTGAAGGACATTCTTATACAGCCTGACATAGATGGGAGGAGAGGTAAGTGGATCGCCAAGATCCTAGAGTTTGATCTAGAGATTAATCCCACCAAGTTGATAAAGGGGCAGGGTTTGGCCAAGTTGCTGGCTGAATCCAATTGCAAAGCCTTGGGGATTAACTTCATCAATACTTGTTTAGAGAATCAGCAATCTGGGTCATCCAACAAGAATTCTCAGGGTGCCCTATCACTAATAGCATGCCCCTGGTATAGGGATATCTTGTACTTTCTACAAGAATTGAGGCCTCCTGATGGAATGGGAAAAAGCAAGGCGAGAGATTTAAAGCTCAAGGCGATCAAATATTGCCTCATTGACCAAGCCTTGTATTGGAAAGACCCTCTAGGGGTATTTTTAAAATGCCTGGACCCGCAAGAAGCCCAAAAGGTTATGTTTGATTTCCATAATGACCTTTGTGGAGGGCATCATTTCTGGAAGACCACAACCCATAAGATCCTCTGGGCTGGGTATTACTGGCCCACTTTATTCCCTGATGTCTGCAGAGAAATTAGAGCTTGCATCAAATGCCAAAGGTTCTCAGGAAAGCAGCAACTCAAATCTCGGCCATTAAAGCCTATAGTAGTTTCAACACCCTTTCAACAATGGGGATTGGACTTCATTGGAGAAATTCATCCTCCCTCAAGTGGTCATCACAGATGGATCCTGACTGCGACAAACTATTTCACCAAATGGATAGAAGTTGTCCCCACCAGGAGCACTTCTCACAAAGTAATTATCAGCTTCCTGGAGGACATCTTAGCCAGATTTGGCTGCCCTAGAAGAATTGTCACTAACAATGCCGCCTCTTTCAGGTCTGAGTCTCTGGTCAAGTTCTGTGAACAGTTTGAGATCTCACTGATTCACTCTACTCCCTATTACCCTCAAGGAAATGGATTGGCGGAATCTTCCAATAAAATTTTGATCAAGCTCATTAAAAAATTATTGGAAGACAATAAAAGGGCCTAGGATTCAAAGCTCAAATTTTCTCTATGGGCCGACCGGGTGACAACAAAGAAGTCCCTGGGCATCTCACCTTTCCAACTTGTTTATGGAACAGAGGTTGTTTTCCCTACTCATCTCGCTTTATCTGTGGCGAAATTCCTCCAGAAACTTGAAGGAGAGCCTGACCATATGGTCAGAAGGATCCATCAGATGATGGAAGTACAACAGATCAGGGAACAAGTCATGAATAGGGCCCACAATCATCAACAGAAGATCAAGCAAACCTTTGACAGGAAGAGAAGAAAGAAAGATTTTGAGCTGGGTGATCTGGTGCTCAAATGGGATGCACCCAGGCAGGATATGGGCAAGCACAGTAAATTTGATGCCCTCTGGTTTGGGCCTTTCAAGATCTATGAAGTATTTTAAAAAAACACTTACAGGTTGCAAGATTTGGAAGGCAAATAAGTTTTTAATGGCCCAGTAAATGGGCATTTCTTGAAAAAATGTTTTTCATGAGCCGCAGTTGGCTCTTTTGTTTTTGTAAATATTGTTTTCTGTTTTCAGCTTAATAAATAACTCCATAGCCCAACAGCAAGGCACTGGATCTGCAAAAAGAGTCCTTAGAGCATCACAGGGATGACTCTATCCCCCATGGGGCCTAATGTTAGTGACATTTCTTGTAAGGGGATAAAATGTGAAGGAACAAGTAAAAACCCACTTACCCTAAGTTCGGGACGCAAAATGCGCCCATGGTTAAGCGGCAAACGAATCTCGACGGCAGGGATCCGCGCGCTCGGATCAATGGCGCACATTGGATTCCGGAGCCCCCCTGCCTGTCTACCTTTAAGCGGAGGGGGGGGGGTCCGGAATCGGGGGCGCACCTCTCTGACGGCTGCGATTAGAGCGCCCAGATCAACGATGCACATTGGATTCCGGAACCCCCTGCCTGTCTACCTTTAAGCGGAGGGGGGGGGGGTCTGGATTTGGTGAGCTTGGTGTCCAACAGTGACTAGAGGCTCGACCAGAATGTGCTAAGGAACCAACTGTCTTGATCATATATAATGGTTTGTGGGATCCCAAAGTGCACCCACACTCGTTCAAAAAAGAGCTTGGCAGTGGCCTCTGATGTGATGTTATTCTTTCAGGTAACTAAAATCGCCATCTTGGAAAAGCAATCAACAACCACAAAAACAATCACTTCCTCGCTTGGTGGACGAAAGGCTCGACATGTAGTCCATTGAAATGGATTCCTAGGGCCTATCAAGAGTATGCAGAGGAGTGTACAGGCCTTGTTTTTTAGTGGTCGGTTTGGCAATAGTGAAGGCAATGCAAGACCAAATATACTTGCTAACATCCTGTCGAAGTTTCGACCAATAGAAATGTCACTGCAACATGACCACTGTCATTAACATGACGAAGTGTCCTGCCACTCAATTGTAGTGGGCTTCCCAAATCATCTTCACTCGTTCGCTTGATGGAACATAGAGATGGCCCAGATGGCACAACAGCCTGTCTTGAAGATGGAAATTAGTGATAATTGTGTTGGCGCCCAACATCTGGTAGGTGTTGACGAAGTTAGGATCTATCTCATAAAGGTGGGTCCATCTAGAGGTATCGTGGCCGCAAGAGTCTAGCACCGTGGTGAGTTTCTTGAATGGAGGTTGGTTGAGCCAATCAAGGACTCGGTTGGTACTGCAGGTTTTATACTTGATGTTGAGGTGGAACTGTTGTAAGTATATGGACCACTTCTGATGGAATTCATTCTAAAATTTTCCTTGTGTATGCATGAACTGCATCAACTTATGATCAGTGTGGATTCATGTCTCCTTCCTAAGAATGTAATGCCTCCACTGACGACAGACTTGCAAAATGGAGTACATTTTTTTTTCGTAAGTAGGGTACTTACGGATGATATCTGATAGTGACTCACTATGATAGGCCACGGTGTGGCCATACTAAGTGAGGACTATGCCTACAACATAGTCTAAAGCATCGGCCTCGATCTCAAAAGGCCTTTGCAAGTCACGTAACAAAATCACTGGGGCTAAGCACAAGCGTTGCTTAAAATCATCGAATGCTTGTTGTTGGGACATGCCCCACATAATGTTTTCCTTACCACCACCTCTGGTTACTTCGCTGAGGGCCCATGCAATATGGGAGAATCCCAACATAAACTTGCGATATAAATTGGCAAGGAATAAGGAGCTTCGAAGCTCAATGAGTATGGATGGGGATGGCCAGTCATGGATGACTTGGATCTTGGTTGGATTCACATGCACACCATGCACATCAACAATGTATCCTAGGTATTGGACCCTATCCATGCCGAAGGAGCATTTTTCCAAGTTGGTATATATCTTCTTCCCTCCCTCTCTATCCTTCTCTCTCTCTCCCACCACTC
>ML787922.1:483498-495618 GCA_009831015.1 Picea engelmannii | reverse complement strand
AATCTTCCCAGGATCCTTAAGTAATGCCTGTTTTGAGAGGCTGTCTGCCACTTTGTTATCTTCTCTGTATACATGAGCAAAGGAGATATTATGGAATTGTTTGATTAATCCCATTAGTCTTTGCTTCCAGCATTCCAATGAAAAAACCCGAAGATGACCTTTGTCCTTCAGCGAGTCAATGATGACCTTAGAGTCACCCTAAACATGAATAGCCTGTATGGATAGCCAAGAAGCTAGGGTGAGGAGGGCCCATGCTCCGAACAGTTCCGCTCTTGTATTCGTACCCGGCCCACAATTGAGAAACCATTTGAAGAAGCATTGCTCATTGATCTTTATAACTCCTCCAGCTCCATCATTCTGTCCCGATGACACTGCTGCCCCATCAAACCAACCAACCGACTCACCTAGTGCTTGACAGGATTGTCCCTTTCTCCGAACTACCGTAATCAGCTTTACTTTGCGGTCCCTCATGGCTAATATTACACGGTGTACCACCTTCTGAACTGTTGGAAGACTATCTTCAAAAATCGTTGAATTCCTTTCCTGTCATATAAACCAACAGATATGCACTGACAAAGTTGGATATAAAAAAAAATTTTTACTCCACAAATTAAAGCAATCCGTTGAAGTGTTACCTGCCCAGGAAACCAAGAAATTTGTGTATAATTTTACCTTCCCCCAAACAGCCAATGTGAAGGCGCAATCAACAAACAAATGTTGAGTTGTTTCACATTCTTTCTTCCAAACAATGCAGCAGCTCGGACCAATGAAACCTCTTCGTTGAAGTATATCCCATGATAGAATTTTGTTCTCTACCATCAGCCATAAAAAGATCTTGATTTTCAGGGAGCAGTCCCAGGACCATAGAACCTTTCTCCAACCTCAAATGGTATGGATCCATTTCATTTTTTCCATCGCCATATACACATTCTTAACCGAAATTTGTCCCGTTTGGTCTTCGTCTGTCCAAATCAAGGCATCCGATCTGTCTTGTAGGAGCACCCCATAATTTATAAGAGCACATCTGAATGATTGTCATTCTGCATAAAGGGGCCCCACTAGATCCAGCTCCTCTCTAGTAAGACAATTTGAAACTACCATTCCCGCGTGTGGTTCAAAAGTAGCTTGGTATAGATAGTAAACACCATTCTGGTTTATAGCTTGAATAAGCTCCTCAGACAGAATAGCTAATAATCCCATGTTCAGGACACGATCCTTTCGATCAGAATGGAATGACCCGGACCTGGGCTCCATACTAACCAGTGCATTGTAACACCATGTTTCCCCCGATCTGTAAATATAACTATATTGGCCAGGAACTATGGCAAACTTGAAGGTGTGAATGTTTGATTTGATGGACCTTTGTATAAAAGGTCGATGAATGCAAATTTCGTTAGGAATATGTGTTGCATGGCTGCTGGGAAGGGGATGTGTTGAAAGAGACCACGATTGCTAATGAAAAGTGGTGGAAGGGACCCGGAGCAGTTGCGTTAACTTCCACCGAACCAATACCACACTGGTTTTACTTGCTCGAGACCAAAACAACTCTCTGACCCAGGAATGAATTTTTGTCAGAATGGTAGGTGGGGAGGCTCCTCAAGAGTAATGAGGGGATGGGGTGAACTGCCCATCCGTAAAGCTCTCAAACCTGACCACGGATGGGGAAATTCGTGCCACACACAATCTTGTAGAGGAATGCAAGAAATAAAGCGTGGAGGTGGGCAGAGGAGTGTAGAGAAGATCGCAGAGCAGAACTGAGAGCCCTGGAATTGGATGGAGTTCTGAGCACAGGAGAAGGAGAGTAACCTTCGGCCTCGTCTGTTTTCTTTGATATATGGAGAAGGACAGTAACCTTCGTCCCTAACTTCTGTTAGGCTGGAAGTAGGAGATTGAATCACAGAGCATCGTGGTCTAAGCTTGAGGGTGGCCAATGATAAATCCGTTGGGAGTGACTGAGCCTATGGTAGGGTGGAAACAAGCACCCTTCTTAGCAGTCGCATCATGCCTTGTGGTTCTGATAAGTGTTTTATGCCTTGTACATTGAATTGAATACCATAAATGCATGCTCATGTTTATATGCCTATAAATGGTTCCTGTATGCTATGATTTCCTGGTGTTTTAAATTGGAAATAATGAACGCATGTATATACTTATATGCCACAATTGGTTTCTGTATAAAATGGGTAAGTCCGGAACCTGAGTCCATCCCACTGAGAATTACCCCATCTCCCTGATTTTTGTGATATTCTGGTTAAATCCCTCGAAAGAACCTTCCCATGGAAGTTGCATCATGTCCCAGAGTCAGAGTAAGCTCCTTGGTATGGCTACCGCTACAGTAAACCCACCAAGTTACCCTGCCTCAGTGTCATAGCTCATAACTCGGTGAGTTAGGGAAGCACTTCATTCAGGTCAGTAGCCTAGGGACTTTGAGAAACACCCAAGCCCTTATCCAGAAACCTGACTAAGATCATGGATAATTGCCCAAGAACCATCTAAGGATTCGTGTCCCGGAGCTGGGAACCCTATGCAAGAAGGAGTTAGCTCTCGAAGGTTTCGAAGCCATGGAAGCCCGAAGCTCTAAGAGGTTGAATTTTGTTACCCAACTTCAGAAAGGATAGCGAGTCCAAATATAGAGAGGAGGTATCCAATTCGTCTGATAGACAAACGAACGAGATCCTTTTGGGAGTATCCCATCTTTGTTAGGACCAATGGATCTAGAGGAGGAGCATAGGCGTTAACACCTCGACCCCTTCAGTCTTCACAAGTAGCGATGGAACTGGGACCGTAGATCCCAGGAATCCATCAGGAGCTACCTTGACCGTCGATCTTAACCCTTGTGTAGGTGGGAGAGTGGACTCGTCAAAGTTTGGAAAGCCCCGAAGTAATCGGAACTGTCCGTCGAAAGGGACACGTGGAGGGCGATCGACATTTCGTTGACTTGCACATCAGAAGAGTCAACAGACGGAGTTTTAAGGACTCATGAAACGTGAATCCTCGGCGAAACCTCAGTCATTGATCTATGGGAGGCTCAAAGCCATTGATCTGTAGAGTGAGAGAATTTCGGAGTTTCGAACTTCAGGATTCCAAGGAGGAGTTGGACGAGTTTTCCAACTTTGCGATTGGAGAAATCCCGATTGAACCTAGGCCATTGGATAGAGAGAGACCTGTAAACCGTCAATTTAGCTTGGTCGCGGTTTCGGAGATTTGGTCACTGGGAAAGAGGAAGAACTATTCGTGATTTCCGAATCACGAAGTCCCGAAAAATATGGGAGCTAGGACCCATTCCTAGAGGAAGGTCACACCGTGATCATAGGTGAGAGGTCTAGCGCTTGCTAGGCCCCTAATCGGGATTCGGGACTTGGAGGAGTTGGAGAAGTTGGGACGCCTGGTCTCGAAAGCCCCTAAGTCGTGAAATGCGACACACGATTTAGACTAAGCGTATGGTCGCGGGTAGTGGTCATATGGAGGAGGATAGGGGAAGAGCTAGCCTATGCTAGGCCCCTATAGGAACTCGGGGATTATGTCCCTTGAGAAAAAGGCAAAAATTTTATTATGCCCATAGTGGGTTTGTGACAAATTGGTATCAGAGTATGGTTACAACACTTGGCATGCTTGGGCTCATGGACGAGTCGCATAGAAACTCTATTCGAAATGCTCTTGAAAAGAGTAATTCTTTATCTTAACCCCCTTTACCAAAAGTCAAAGTTAAGAGTGTTATTAAGGGAAAAGAATGAAATTTCTACTCTGTATATGCATTTAAGAAATGTCAAATTATGTGTCGGTTATGAACGAATATAATGTTAGCTAACAACAATTGTTTTGTCTACACACAAGCGGACGATCGGCCACAAAAAACTGCAAGCATATAGAATGGTGACGCACCATGAAGTAGGGGATGGCTCCCACAACAAAGATGAAGAGTTTGATGAGAGGAGGGCGGTAGAGACCCCCCCGGATCTCGCTGAGACTGTGAGGAGTCTCATGGATGAACTACAAAGATACAAGGCTGACAACGAGAGGTTGATGAAAGAACAAGAGAAGCAAACGAGAATTAATGCAGTCTTGTTGCAGAGTTTATCTGACATACAACGACAACTGCAGCATGGACTTGACACCAGTCATGTGGACCGATGACAAACAAAGAGGAGTCAAATTCCATCCGAGATACGGAAACATGGTCTCTTAAGTGGCCACACTGGGAGGAATACCTCGAGAAAGGTCCACCCCGGAGACAGGGGACAAGCATCGGACAATTCATCTGGAAAGGAAACCAATGACACAGAGGGATCTTCTAGTAGCAGAACTAGTTCACATTCTTGAAGAAAACAAAAGAAACGAAAGCACCCCAAGGGTCATAATCTCGAAGAATTCAAGAAGGCCAAACCACCCTCTTTCGACGACGAGATTAAGAAGGGAGAGGAGGTGGAGGTCTGGATTGTTGGACTAAAGAAGTATTTCAGAGTCCATGACTTCTCAGAAAACTTGAAGGCCTGAGTAGCCACTTTCAACCTGAATGGAAAAGCTTTCATTTGGTGGGAAGACCTTAAGAATGTGAAAGAGATTCATGAAGAAGACCTGTCTTGGGAACGATTTGAAAGATACTTCAGGAAGAATTTTCTGTCGGAAAAGTATTTTGACGAAAAGACTAAAGATTTCTATGAACTCAATCTAGGACAACTCACCATAGAGGAATATGTCAGCCGATTCCTTGAGTTGCTAAGGTACGTATCCTACATAAAAGCGGAAAAAGCAAAGGTGCAACGATTCATCAGCGGGCTACCGAAGGACTATCAGAATAGGATTGAGTTTGACGAACCAAATACCCTAGAGGACACTATCTAAAAAGAAAGGTACTATTATGAACAGTTTGGGCCTCGGACAGAACCTCGTGAAGGCTGGAAGCAGAAGAATAGTTCGGGGTTCCGGAAAAAGGAGTTTAAATCCCCAAGATTTAAAAGCTATAAGAAGGATTCAAGGATGAGATTTCCGACCCGAAGTGTACACCAACAAAATTTCCCTTCCCAGAGTGGAAATAAACCTTTTGGATCAACCCCAAGAAAGACTGATAACCCAAAGAAAGAACCCTTGAAATGTTGGGGTTGTGGAGAAGAACATCTACTAAGGGACTGTCCGCACAGACCGCAGAACAGTAGGAGAATTTAAAACGTCCAAGAAGCTACCACCTTCAATGACATGGCCAGGAGTATGCCACGAATTTATGTAGCCGTGGATAACAAACAAGCTGACCACCAAGCTTCAGTGGTGGAGATGGAAAGTATGATCACCAACCATCTAGTGTCTATTTTAATTGACCCCGGTTCGAACTTGAGTTATGTGGCCCCTAAGGCTGTTGATAAGTGTAAATTACAGCCACACAAATATGCCAAGCCATGGTTGGTACAGTTAGCCACTGGCACCAAAATAAGGGTAGAAGAGGTCATACCAGCTTGTCAATTCACTATGGGTGGATTCCCCACCCAAGCAACCCTTAACATACTACCCCTAGGGTCATATGACCTGTTGATTGGTATGGACTGGCTAGCCACATATAAAACTAGACTGGACTGTTACCATAAAACCTTAGAATGCATAGGTGAAGAAGGGAGAAAGATAACCCTCCAGGGGATTCAGAAGCCTGTCTCAGTGAGACGAATATCAGCCCTTCAAATGAAAAAATATCGCAGAAAGGGATGTCCTATATATGCAATATAGGTGTTGGAATCTGTTGAGGATGACAGACCAAGCCTAGAAGACCACCCCATACTAAGAGAGTATAGATATGTGTTTCCAGAAGAGGTATTGGGTCTACCTCCGAGAAGGGACATTGACTTCTCGATAGAACTTGCACCAGGAGCGGTGCCAGTGTTTAGGACACCCTACAGGATGAGCACACTCAAGCTAGTTGAGCTTAAACTACAACTAAAAGAAATGATGGACAAAGGCTATATCCGACCCAACGTTTCTCCATGGGGAGCACTAGTCATGTTAGTGAAGAAGAAAGATGCTACCCTCCAACTGTGCATAAATTATAGACAACTCAATAAGGTAATCATAAAGAACAAGTACCCTTTACCCAGAATCGATGACTTGTTCAATCAATTGGGAGGTCTTTCCATCTTCTCCAAGATTGACTTGAGATATGGATACCATCAAGTCTGAATCAAGGGTGAAGACATCCAAAAAACCACCTTCAAGACGAGATATGGTCATTGCGACTTTGTGGTAGTACCATTTGGATTAACCAATGCCCCTGCCACTTTTATGTGCTTGATGAACAATGTGCTCAACAAATTCCTAGACAAATTTGTACTAGTTTTTATTGACGATATCTTAATCTACTCCAAGAATAGAGAGGAACATGAGGAACATCTTAGACTTGTGCTTCAAGTGCTAAGAGAACATCAACTCTATGCCAAATTTAGCAAGTGTGACTTTTCTAGAAGCAAATACATTACTTGGACCATGTCATATCTGAAGAAGGGGTCATAGTAGACCCTGACAAGATCAGGTCTATCATGGAATGGCCTACCCCAAAGGACATTTCAGATATCAGATCCTTTATGGTCTTAGCAGGATACTAAAGATCGTCAATCCTGAAAATGACTTTCTCATGTGCACAGATGCCTGCAAGGAAGGGCTTGGAGGAGTCCTTATGCAAGAAGGAAACATAGTCTACTATGAATCCCAAAAATTGAATGAGCATGAAGTCAACTATGTGACCCATGATCTAGAGCTGGCCGCCATAGTGCATGCCTTGAAAATGTGGAGGCATTACCTCCTGGGTAGGAAATTTGTACTTATGACAGACCATTGTGGATTGAGACACCTGTTTTACCAACCAAAACTCAATGCTAGACAAGCTAGGTGGATGGCCCTCCTTAGCGAGTTTGATTTCAAAATCAAACATATCAAAGGAAAGGAAAATAAGGTGGTCGATGCCCTTAGCAGAAGTATGAAAACAATTCACCTGGCAGTAGTGAACACCTGTGAGACAAATGTCAAGGAAAGAGTCAGGAATGCACAATAAACAAATGCATTCTTCCAGACTGTGACCTCGTACTTGGAGCAAGAACCCGCAGGGCTAAAGTATGAAGGCTACCAGATGCTGGATGGAGGTCTGCTAACTTACAAAAATAGATTTTATATTCCAAACTGTGACGACTTGAAGAGGTTCATAATGGATGAACTACATAAAAGACCGTATATTGGTCACCCAGGATACCAGAAGATGATCACGACCACTAGGAAACAATTCTATTGGCCTGGACTGAAGAAATACATAGCTGAGTACTTAGCCAAATGTATAGAATGCCAACAAGTTAAAGTAGAACATCGGCACCCAACATGATTATTACAACCTCTACCAATCCCATAATGGAAATGGGAGACCATCTCCATGGATTTCATCACCGGATTACCAACATCGACCAAGCAGAATGACGCCATCATGGTAGTGGTGGATAAATTGAGCAAATCTTCTCATTTTATTCCCGTCAAATCGACTTGCAAGGCAATAGATATCGCCAACATATTCATGAAGGAGATATTCAGACTACATGGCATGCCTAAGGAGATCGTGTCTGACAGGGACACCAAATTTACTTCAAAATTTTGGAAATCCTTGATGGCGGGCCTGGAGACCAAATTATTGTTTAGCACAACTTATCATCCCCAAACCGATGGACAGACGGAAAGAGTGAACCAAATATTAGAAGACATGTTAAGGATGCATGTAATGCATCAACCTAAAAAGTTGGAATATTACTTGCCATTGATGGAATTTGCCTACAACAACGACTACCAAGAATCACTAAAGATGAGCCTTTTCGAAGTCCTCTATGGTAGGTCGTGCAACACTCCAGTCGGTTGGAGTAATCCCATGAAAAGAATTATGATTGGACCCGACATGTTGAAAGAAATGGAACAACAAGTGATGTCAGGCTGCTATATTAAAGATTTTAATGACCTGAAAACACTGAATTGTCAAACCAGGGTAAGTAAACTTAGAGCTGCTACACCGTATGTGCGAATAAGATTCTAATCCCTATCTAAAGACTATTCTTAGAAGAAAACACAAACTCACTCTTAGAAACTGAATCCTAATCACTACCTTGAAACTTATCATTTCCTATTTAATTCATCAACAGAAAATAGTTCTATACTTAAGTGCAGGTGCTTCTATTTCTACTCTAATGTGATTTCAAAAGACTATCTACCACTATCTTTAATCATCTAATCATCACTATTTCTATCTAAGCCATAACAGAAAGATTATTTCCTAAAATTCCTTTAATCTAAACATTGGAAATAAATCTAAATCTATCCACAGGAAAATAAAGAAATATCCTACTTACCCTACTGGTACTGGAAGCTTCCTCTAATTCAATTGCAACCTAACTATCCTAACTAAGCAGAGTAACCTAAATATCTAACAAAGCAGAGTATCCTAGCTATCCTAACCAAAACAAAGTAAATTCAAACTCTAAGTTACGTTTAGATTGAAAATTGGAATCAAAGCAAACCTAGTTCATGCTCTAAACTCTACAGGAATCAACCATGCTTTCAACACTCATCAACGTAGAAGATATTAATATGCTGGAAATGATACAGTTGAAGAATAATTAAGCAAGAATCTGAACAAGTTAATTCCCAAACTCAAATAAGTTAACATGCATGCAAATACTAAGATACTGAAATAAACTAAATCTAATGCAGAGAAAAGCAGCGACTTGAACCTGTTGGCGGGCCCAACCAAGAGGTGCAATCACCGAAAGGAAAACCAGAACTACTCAAATCATTCTACGCAAACACTGTCCATGCTTCACGCTCCATTTACTCAGAAAAATAACTCAAATCATATGACAGCAAAGTAACATAATGCAAAGGCAGATTGTATTAACATAAATGTGTATCATAACATAACATAACCAACGTTTCTTAGGAGTGATCCTCTGGTTATATAGATCCTCCTCAAAAATAGTTTAAAGCAAAAATACATTAATTCAAACGGATCCCAGATCCGAAAATAACTCGAAATCAGTTAAAAAATGGTCTTCACATCTTCGTGACACGCAGTGTCACGAAGTGTGAGTCATGAAGTATCAACAACTATGTTCTATAATTTCGCCTTGAATCAACATATGAGTGATGACTCAATCTATTATGTAAATCGCACTGTCTACCACTCTGGCCATACTGCGCGGATCTTTAGCAGCTTCGTTGGTATCTCCATGGGGTGCGAGCTGGTACCTGGTACTGGCAAATCCTGTTTCAAATAGAAATATTACCTAACTCAAGCCACGTTAGTTTCAATATTAATTTAAAGTATCAAAATACATAAAAATAACTTGAAACGTAAGAATACCTTGGGTAGCCCCATTTAGTGGTAAAGAGATATCAAATGTGTCATAACAAGGCCAAAAGGGAGTGGTACTAGGTATGGAAATGGAGGTCTTTGTGATATAATGTAGGCAAAACATAGTCAAAACTGGAGACCAACATGCCCCCAAACTAAAGTCTTTGCCTGTCCTCAGGCAACAAAAAATCAGAGACTGATAGCAATCAGAGCGTTGCAGCAGCTGCAACCAACATTTGTAACCTCTCATGTTTCTTTATATTTCTGATTTCTTTCTTGAGGACTCGGTTGATTATAATATGATTTCTAGCAGTCTTCTGTAGCTTCCTGTTCCTTTGGAAAAGACCCTTATTCTTCTATTTTAATTTTTCAATTTTGGACAAGAGATGAGTTACCCTGACTTTCATGAGTTCATTTTCTGTTTTAATATGTCTATCTAATACAATGTACTCATGTAGCTTCTCTTTCAACCTGTTATTCCTGCTTTCTAATCTGGCTACCATTGGTCTCAAGGATTTACTGGACGAAATTTCACAGTAGGTTTCAAATGTTTTATCTTGTCCTGGCTGTGCTTGAGGACTGGATGCATGAGTAAACTCGTCTGGACTTTGAGCAGGGGTGTCAACTGGATCAGAATTATGATCTGGACTAAGTTCAGGAGTGAACTCATCTGGACTTCGTTCATAGGTGTCAACTGGATCGGGATTGTCAACTAGGCTAGGTTCAGGAGTGAACTCTCTTTGTATCCGAGCAGGGGTATCTGTTGGTACTCGAATTGGCTCATTCTGCTCAATTCCTTTGGGCGCAGTAGCCTGCTGATCCACTTTACGGGTTTTTCGAATTAATTGGGACAGAGTCCAAGTCATCTCAGAGGGCTCTGGAGCCTCCTAATAATCATCTACACTTTTTAACCTCTCCTGTGGTGGGTAACTGGGCACAGAGTTATCCATATATGACAATGTGCTTTTACATTTTCGTTTTGGATTTCTCCTAGGTTTGTCAGTCAACTCTGCCAGTTCTTCCACATCAATAATGTTCACAACAGCTAGGGAAGAATTCGGGATTTCAATATTTGCCTCTGTAGGAGTAGTATTCTTCAAGGTTTCATAATTGGTTTCCACTCCATCAGACCCATGGGCATCAAATGAATGTTCTGAATCAGGGTCTCTAGCACTGGCTTCAATTGTGCTATCGGGTATGTGCTTAGGTTCATCACAGACTTTAGTCGGGGTTTTAACCCTCTTTTTCCTAGAGTTCAGCTTCTTTTGTAGGGGAGCAGGCTTAACACTTCTATCTTTAGACTTGTCAGAGGCTAGGGTTTTTACAGTGAACATATCCCAAGTTTCTTACTTCTTGGACAGTGCAGACTTAATCAATATCTTAACAAGACCAAAATGAAATAGACTTCCTCGAAAATCTTTGGCCTTTCGGACCTGTTCCGCCATCTTCTTTAAACTTTTCAACAGAAAGAAGGGTATGTTCAAAAGATGATTACCTTTGAAATGTAGCAGGAGTCGGGCATGGCAGGGAAATACAATTGTATACCATTCTTCACATGTGAGGTAACGTTGGAGGATGGCTAACAACTGAGCCCACTGTGGTTCTAACCATGACCGCGATGTCCCCTCTGACCACTGTGTTTCCCGGTACTGTGGTTTCAAAAGCTGCGTGCAGAGCTTCTTGTCAACCGGCTGACCCTTTGTCCATCTCTGACCAGTGGTGGGCAGTTGAATTGCTTCTGAAATAAATTGTTCTGTGACTTCAAACTCGAGCTCGCCCACTTTAGCGAACCCACCCTGAAAATGCAGAGCAAACTAAAGCGTAATTGCATCATTATATCCATCGAATTTCTTAAGAAATGGCTCCCATCCTGCTTTTCGAAAAATGTCTCTAGTTGCCTCATACTCCGGAAGGGCCTCTAAGTCTGCATATGTCTCCGGTTCATGGCAATTTGCCACCATGGTTCCACTTGATATCACAGGGAAGGTCTATAGGTGAGCAGCGAAATTTAGATGAGGGCGACAAAGGAAGAGAATGTGATGAAGGAAGTAGTCGGGAGGAAAATCATAGGAGAACATTTGAATTGTCGTGGGGATCGATAGTGTGTTGGAAAATGATGATAGTCGTACATGAGTGCAAAGTGTTATCATATACGAGTCATGTCGAACTCAGCTCAGGTGATGTTGTACATTTTCATGATATGAAATGTCGAGGTGGGTTGGTTCATTAGGTACAGGTCATGGGTATGATTAAACATTATGGAGTAAACAAGGCATCCTTAGTTCAAACTATTAATATGTAAATTAATATAGTAAATCAACATGAACTAAGCATACCTGAGTTAAATTACCTATCCCCTTTGTTATGCAATTCTTGCTGTAGAATTTTTCTTTTGAAGTCAAGTCTGGATCTGAAGGGCATGAAAATTGTAATTGCTCTTGTGTTTCTGATGACCACTGTAGCTGATGAATTATGTGCTGGTACTGACTGGTACTGATGAAACAATCAGGAATCTGCAGAGAAATTTGAACCAATAATATCATGTTGAGAAAAACTTCCTGTTTATAACAACAAATTATCTGATGATGATCCCTGAACCTGGCTTTTGTTCTGTCTTGAAAAAGATCAACTAAAATCATGTCTTCAACAACTTCAAAGCTTTACCCATGGTACAATTCTGATTTGTGTGAATGGATGTTCTGGAGTCGAACACAAATAGAAATCATCGGATTACCAGCCATTAATGAATGCCGTTAACCGATGCG
>ML787922.1:461721-477553 GCA_009831015.1 Picea engelmannii | reverse complement strand
CACCTTCATTTTCAATATGAAGTTCCCCATGTAAGTCTCTCCCTCTTTCTCCCATGTTAAAAGGATTACCAAGAATTGTATATGCAATTCGATCTTTCTTTGGTGAGGGTGTGAAATCCCACCTTTCTGGATTCTTTTTGTCAAAAGTGTTATCTCCTATTGGTCCTTTTGAGGATCCTATGGCCTTCGATTCCACAGTTGCAGTTGTTATCTATGAAACTACAGAGTTAGGGTTCCCAAGAAGAGCTTGTATTTTCTCTGGATCAACTGTGTCATCCAGGGCTGGATCACCAGGATTTTGAGTTTGTTGATGTATGGTGTTTCCTGGTTCTAGGTTTTGTTCTATGGTTTCCTCAGCCATAATTTCAGTCTCAGTTTCTATCGCTTTTTGGGTGGAGGTTTATTCTTTTTGTTGTTTTATATTTCTCCTAAATCTACCTCTAGGATCTCTATTTCTCATGAAGTCATACTAAATGGAAGGAAAAGAAACTAAGATTGAGTTTCAGAGTACCTGTGATAACTGATATGTCGATTCTTAGCCCTTTGTTTCCACAACTCCTCTTACTATCAACCTACTAACATACCACACCAAACTAAGTGCATTCTAAAACTAATCAAGACAACTATCTAACTTACCTTTTAAACAGCTCCCCGACAACGGCGCCAAAAATGTCAGGTTGCTATATTAAAGATTTTAATGACCTGAAAACACTGAATTGTCAAACCAGTGTAAGTAAACTTAGAGCTGCTACACTGTATGTGCGGGTAAGATTCTAATCCATATCTAAAGACTATTCTTAGAAGAAAACACAAACTCACTCTTAGAAACTGAATCCTAATGACTACCTTGAAACTTATCATTTCCTATTTAATTCATCAACAGAAAACAGTTATATGCTTAAGTGCAGGTGCTTCTATTTCTACTCTAATGTGATTTCACAAGACTATCTACCACTATCTTTAATCATCTAATCATCACTATTTTTA
Organism: Picea engelmannii; assembly: GCA_009831015.1. Classification (NCBI taxonomy): domain Eukaryota; kingdom Viridiplantae; phylum Streptophyta; class Pinopsida; order Pinales; family Pinaceae; genus Picea; species Picea engelmannii. Next base: position 476,566 of record ML787922.1, on the reverse strand, counting down.
TCTAAGCCATAACAGAAAGATTATTTCCTAAAATTCCTTTAATCTAAACATTGGAAATAAATCTAAATCTATCCACAGGAAAATAAAGAAATATCCTACTTACCCTACTAGTACTGGAAGCTTCCTCTAATTCAATTGCAACCTAACTATCCTAACTAAGCAGAGTAACCTAACTATCTAACAAAGAAGAGTATCCTAGCTATCCTAACCAAAACAAAGTAAATTCAAACTCTAAGTTACGTTCAGATTGAAAAATGGAATCAAAGCAAACCTAGTTCATGCTCTAAACTCTACAGGAATCAACCATGCTTTCAACACTCATCAACGTAGAAGATATTAATATGCTGGAAATGATACAGTTGAAGAATAATTAAGCAAGAATCTAAACAAGTTAATTCCCAAACTCAAATAAGCTAACATGCATGCAAATACTAAGATACTGAAATAAACTAAATCTAATGTAGAGAAAAGCAGCGACTTGAACCTGTTGGTGGGCCCAACCAAGAGGTGCAATCGCCAAAAGGAAAACCAGAACTACTCAAATCATTCTACGCAAACACTGTCCATGCTTCACGCTCCATTTACTCAGAAAAATAACTTAAATCATATGACAGCAAAGTAACATAACTCAAAGGCAGATTGTATTAACATAGATGTGTATCATAACATAACATAACCAACATTTCTTAGGAGTGATCCTCTGGTTATATAGATCCTCCTCAAAAATAGTTTAAAGCAAAAATACATTAATTCAAACGGATCCCAGATCCGAAAATAACTCGAAATCAGTTAAAAAACGGTCTTCACATCTTCGTGACACGCAGTGTCACGAAGTGTGAGTCATGAAGTATCAACAACTCTGTTCTATAATTTCACCTTGAATCAGCATATGAGTGATGACTCAATCTATTATGTAAATCACACTGTCTACCACTATGGCCATATCGCATGGATCTTTAGCAGTTTCGTTGGTATCTCCACGGGGTGCGAGCTGGTACCTGGTACTGGCAAATCCTGTTTCAAATAGAAATAGTACCTAACTCAAGCAACATTAGTTTCAATATTAATTTGAAGTATCAAAATACATAAAAATAACTTGAAACGTAAGAATACCTTGGGTAGCCCCATTTAGTGGTAAAGAGATGTCAAATGTGTCATAACAAGGCCAAAAGGGAGTGGTACTAGGTATGGAAATGGAGGTCTTTGTGATATAATGTAGGCAAAACATAGTCAAAACTGGAGACCAACAAGTGATTCAGATGAAGCAAAATCTGAAAATCGCTCAGAATAGACAGAAAAGTTATGCCGACAGAAAGAGAACCCCCAGGGAATTCAAGACGAGAGACCATGTCTATCTCAGAGTTAGGCCCAGAAAGAGTTCCCCGAGGATGGGAGCTTGTGCCAAATTGGCACCTTGGTGTTGTGAACCCTTTGAAGTTCTAAATAGAGTGGGACCTGTAGACTATAGGCTAGCACTCCCTCCCACAATAAAAGCACATAATGTTTTCCATGTTTCATTATTGAAGAAATATGTACATGATTCTAATCATATAATTGACTGGTCTATGATCCAGGTAGAACTGGAGGGAGAATTCCTGTCAGAACCTCAATGCATACTAGACAGGAAGGAAACCCTACTCAGGAACCGAACCATTGCACAGGTCAAGGTGCAGTGGAAACACTTTGGCCCAGATGAGGCTACGTGGGAAATGGAAGATGCCATGAAACATACATATCCAATTTTGTTTACTTCTGTACATACTAGTCATGTTAATAGATAAGAACATTGAGGACGATGTTCCTTTAAGGGGGGGGAATTGTAACACCCTATTTCCCCCAGTCTGTAAATATAACTATATTGGCCAAGAACTATGGAAAACTCGAAGGTGTGAATGTTTGATTTGATGGGCATTTGTATAAAAGGTCGATGAATGTAAATTTTGTTAGGAATATGTGTTGCATGGCTGCTCGGAAGGGTATGTGTTGAAAGAGATCACGATTGCTAATGAAAAGTGGTGGAAGGGACCCGGAGCGGTTTCATTAACTTCCACCGAACCAGTACCGCACTGGTTTTACTTGTTCGAGACCAAAACAACTCTTTGACCCAGGAATGAATTTCCATCAGAATGGTAGGTGGGGAGGCTCCTCAAGAGTAATGAGGGGATGGGGTGAACCACCCATCCGTAAATCTCTCAGACCTGACCACGGATGGGGAAATTTGTGCCACAAACAATCTTGCAGAGGAATGGAAGAAATAAAGCGTGGAGGTGGGCAGAGGAGTGTAGAGAAGATCGCAGAGCAGAACTGAGTGCCCTGGAATCGGATGGATTTTTGAGCATAGGAGAAGGAGAGTAACCTTCGCCCTCGTCTATTTCTTTGATATAGAGATAAGGAGAGTAACCTTCGTCCCTAACTTCTGTTGGGCTGGAAGTAAGAGATTGAATCATAGAGCATCGTGGTCTAATCTTGGGGGTGGCCAGTGATAAATCCATTGGGAGTGTCTGAGCCTATGGTAGGGTGGAAACGAGCACCCTTCTCAGTAGTCACATCATGCCTTGTGGTTCTGATAAGTGTTTTATGCCTTGTACATTGAATTGAATACCATAAATGCATGCTCATGTTTATACGCCTATAAATGGTTCCTGTATACTATGATTTCCTGGTGTTTTAAATTGGAAATAATGAATGCATGTATATACTTATATGCCATAATTGGTTTCTATATAAAATGGGTAAGTTTGGAACCTGAGTCCGTCCCACTGAGAATTACCCCATCTCCCTAATTTTCGTGATATTTTGGTTAAATCCCTCGAAATCACCTTCCCATGGAAGTTGCATCATGTCCCAGAGTCAGAGTAAGCTCCTTGGTATGGTTACTGCTACAGTAAACCCACCAAGTTACCCTGCCCCGGTGTCATAGCTCATAACTCGGTGAGTTAGGGAAGCACTTCATTCAGGTCAGTAGCCTAGGGACTTTGAGAAACACCCAATCCCTTATCCAAAAACCCAACTAAGATCAGGGATAATTGCCCAAGAACCATCTGAGGATTCGTGTGACCTGGAGCTAGGAACCCTGTGCAAGAAGGAGTTAGCTCTCGAAGGTTTTGGAGCCATGGAAGCCCGAAGCTCTAAGAGGTTGAATTTCATTACCCAAGTTCAGAAAGGATAGGGAGTCCAAATATAGAGAGGGGGTATCCAATTCATCTGATAGATGAACGAACGAGATCCTTTCAGGAGTATCCCAAGTTTGTCAGGACCAATGGATCTAGAGGAGGAGTGCAAGCATTAATGCCTCGACCCCTTCAGTCTTTGCAAGAAGCACTGGAATCGAGACCGTAGATCCCAGGAATCCATCGGGAGCTACCTTGACCGTCGATATTAACCCTTGTGTAGGCGGGAGAGTGAACTCGTCAAAGTTCGGAAAGCCCCGAAGTAATCAGAACTGTTCGTCGAAAGGGACACATGGAGGGAGATCGACATTTTGCTGACTCGCACATCAGAAGAATCAACAGGTGGAGTTTTAAGGACTCACGAAACGTGAAGTCCCGACGAAATCTGGGCCATTGATCTGTGGGAGTCTCAGAGTCATTGATTTGTAGAGTGAGAGAATTTCATAGTTTTGGACTTTGAGATTCCAAGGAGGAGGAGTTGGACCAGTTTTCCAACTTCACGAGTGGCGAAATCCCGATTGAACCTAGGCCTTTGGATAGAGAGAGACCTGTAAACCATCGATTTAGCTTGGTCACAGTTTCAGAGATTTGGTCACTGGGAAAGAGGAAGAAATGTTCGTGATTTCCGAATCACGAAGTCCTGAAAAATATGGGAGCTGGCACCCAATCCTAGAGGAAGGTCACACCGTGATCACAGGCGAGAGGGCTATCACTTGCTAGGCCCCTAATCAAGATTCGAGACTTGGAGGAGTTGGAGAAGTTGGGACGCCTGGTCTCGAAAGCTCTGAAGTCATGAAATGTGACGTGCGGTTTAGACTAAGCCTATGGTCGCGGGTAGTGGTCATATGGAAGGGGATAGGGGAAGAGATAGCCTGCGCTAGGACCCTATAGGAACTTGAGGATTTTGTCCCTTGAGAAAAAGGCAGAAATTTTATTATGCCCGTAGTGGGTTTGTGACATGCATGAGGAGGTGAAATGATTTTATTAAATATAACCAGGACTGTGATCCTTTAATCTCTGAAATGTTTACAGTACAAAACCACCTCTCCACGGATACAAATGGTAGATATTTTGTTTTTATAACTCGATTCCATAAACCTTCCTGCATCAATGCCCTCCAAAGGGTATTAACCGCCATTGCTCTGCTGAAACAGTATAGGTTTCTCAAGCCCCAACCCCCAAACTGTTTTGGGTGGGCGATATGTTGTGAGTTACATAAGTGAAAGCTCTTTTTCTTTTTACAACCCGTCCAAAGGAAGCCAAAAACTAGTTGACAGATCCTTTGAAGAATCATAGCTGGCATATTTGACAAAGCCAACTAGTAGACTGGTTGAATTTCAAGGATGACCTTGATAAAAAATAAGCGTCCCCCAATGGACAGCCAACGGTTGAACCAATGTCTTATCCTCTTTTCATATTTATCTAACAGCTAAAGCCAATCATCAGTTTTGTACCTACCAATCTTTAAAAAGTATCCAAGATACCTGAAATCCTCTGACAGATCATGAAATTGGTAATGAAAATAATTTTTTAGAACATCCAGGACCTGTTGCCTCACACCAAACTGGAGGAATGTGGTTTTTTGGGCATTAATTTGAAGGCCAGATGCGCTACAGAACAATGTCAAAACCCTACTAATTTCCTTCCATTCCTCAATGGAGTCTTTTGTCATAATTAGGACATCATCTACAAACAATAGATGTAGGATCTTTATAAGCCTAGATACTTTGATGCCTGATAGTAATCCATTTGATTGAATTCTTTTAAGAGCCAGGCTCAAGCCTTCCACAATTAAGATAAATAACAAGGGCGATAGTGGGCAACCCTGTCAGAGCCCCCTTCCACTATGAAAGAATTCTGAAGGCTCACCATTGATTAACACCGCAAAATTCGCAGATGAAATACACCCCATCCATTTAGTCGTCGACAAACCAAAGCCACATTGGAGCAAAACCAGTCTGAGAAAATCCCAACTAATACAATCATAAGCTTTTTTTAAGTCAATCTTTAGTATTAAAGCCTGAAGATTTTTTTCTTTGATGTTGTGAAGGCACTCTTGGGCAGTTCCAATTGCATCTATGATTTGTCTTCCTTTCAAGAAACCGAATTGCTCCTCTGATAATGTGCGTGACAGGATTGGTCTAATTCTTTTTGCAATAATTTTTGAGATTATCTTGTAGCAGAGATTGCATAAAGCAATCAGGCGGAAGTCTCCAAATGTAGCAGGGCCATTTACCTTTGGAATAAGAGCAATGAAAGTCAAATTCAGAGTCATGTTTACCTCACCCTTAAGATGTGCTTCTTCAATAGCTTCTAGCAAGTCTTTAGCTACCAGGTCATAATAAGATATGTAAAGTTCAACAGTCCACATGTCAGGGCCCAGGCTTTTTTCTTTGGCAAATCCTTTTAGAACTTATTACACTTCCTCCTTTGTAACATCTTTTTCGAGTATGAAAATTTCCTCTTCCGAAACCAATCTAGGGTACATCCTCATTGATTCAACCTGGTCTACAATCGAATTCTGAATAGATTCTTTATAAAAGGAATTGAAATACCTCTTTGCTTCCCTCTTTATTGCTTCCTAGCCGTGATGAACATGTTCATGTTCATCTTTAATTTCCCATAGATGTTTTTTGTTGCGTCTGTGACTAGCAAAATTATGGAAATACTTAGTATTTTTATCCCCGCATTGGATCCACGTGGCCCTGCTCTTCAGGCACCATCGTTCCTCTTCTTCCATCAATATCTTATTCCGTTCAGATTCAAGTTGTTTCAGACGAATATCCAGATCAGTATTATGACCAATGTCCAAGATTTGTTTTGTATGCAAAGTGATATCAACTTCTAACTTTTCATAGAGTTTGGTTTCCTTCTGTTTCTTTTCTACAAGCCAGTTCTTGACCCGGGCTTTTAACTTAAGTAGCTTCATTGCAAGTCTACATTGTGCACCTTCCTCTCCAATTCCCTGATGTGTGCACCATATAGACCTGACAAGATCTCCGAAGGACTCATCAAGCATATATGCAGGATTAAATTTGAATGGATAAGCAATATTCTTAAGTCCAAAATCCATTTGAAAAATAATTGGTGCATGATCCGAAATAAACAGGAGTTCCACCCACGATTTGTACCTTGCAGAATCACCAAGAAGAGATTCTAATGCATACACTTTATCCAATCGCTTTTGTATCCCTTGTCCCCTACTTCTACCATTGTGCCATGTTGGCACCAATTCTGCGGACTGAATATCCACTAAATAATTATTTGCAAACAGTTCCTTAAAAAAACCGTCCAATGGATCTATTAGTGCCTCGGATCCCCAAACTTCATCTGATCTAGTATTAAAATTCAGATCCCCTGCTAGAATGAGAGCATCCATGGATAATAGACCTTTACGCTGAACATATTTGACTGGGCATTAATTATCCAAAATTCTCTGTATTTTCAAAGGGATTTAATCCATTGTGTTACCTCGACATATTTGATTGGGCAATAATCGCCCAATCAAATAAGAAAAGCGTGCCAAAAAATAGACGCGTGATAAATAATAATAGGTTAATGTTAGAACTCTGCGGGATAAATTATAGGTTAATGTAAGAACTATTCTCGATAAAGTAAACATCAATGTCTTCGCAGTGCCATGCCGTGCCTAGTCATCACGGTTTGGATTAAGTAAGGGTGTAAATTTTGTCAATAAGAAGTTGTGAATATGTTTACCATTGAATTAATGATCTTGCACAATTTTATCAAAGATTAATAGAATTTACTTATTCACCTTAAGTACTGGTGAAAGGTGAAAAGAGATTCAATTCATTCTTTAATCAGAGAAGTAGTTAGAGATCATGAAAAATTGTTTTAACTTTTTAAACAATTCTTTATAATTAGTCTCTAATATTTTGGGTAATATATTTTTACTAAATTGATGGAAAAAGTAGGTATATCATTACATAATACATGTAAAATTCAAAAATACATATAATATAAACTAATCTTATTTAAATTCTAAAATTCTATAAAATACATGTAATGTAAACTTGTTTACAGAATTTAAAATAATTTCTTAGAAAGTCTTGATATGTGTATTGAATATGTTAACAAGAAAACTAAAGGACTAATGGGAAATATATTTTTAGGGTTTATAAATTGTAAAGGCTATCAAATAAAAAAAAATTAATTACAAAACAGAAAAGTGATATCATTGTCTTCACATTCTAAATTCATGTTAAATTAAAATCACATTAATTTCATATATAAAAATCATTCAATATTTACAACTTAATATAATGTAAATGTTATATAAGATTATGAAAATTATCTTTTCTTCTCGAAAACACTTTGTCTTTACATATTGAGAATTTCAAATTTTAAATAAACTTCAAATTTTAATCTCATATATAAAAATCATTCAATATTCACATTCTAAATTCATGTTAAATTAAAATCACATTAATCTCATATATAAAAATCATTCAATATTTACAACTTAATATAATGTAAATGTTATATAAGATTATGAAAATTATCTTTTCTTCTCAAAAACACTTTGTCTTTACATATTGAGAATTTCAAATTTTAAATAAACTTCAAATTTTAATCTCATATATAAAAATCATTCAATATTTACAACTTAATATAATGTAAATGTTATATAAGATTATGAAAATTATCTTTTCTTCTCAAAAACACTTTGTCTTTACATATTGAGAATTTCAAATTTTAAATAAACTTCAAATTTTAATATAACAATATTATTTATCTAATCATAAATATATAATATTATTATTGTGAATTTCAATTTTGAGTAAACTTTAAATTGTAATATAACAATATTATTTATTTCATTATAAATATATAATATTATTATTCTCATTATTCATGTTAAAATTAATTAGGTGATATTAGATATTTTTTATTTTAAATTTTAATATAACAACATTATTTATCTAATTATAAATATATAACTTTATTATTGTTATTTTTCACATTAAAATTAATTAGGTGATACTAGATATCTTAGACAATTTGTTGCTTAGAAGTATAGAAAAGCAAGTGTTCTAATTCAATCATACTTTGCAGTGTCATGAATATAGGAGTAATATGATATAGATTTTATTCATCAATTTATTTTAAAAAGATTACGAAGAATTCAATTTGCACTTGTGTCATTGTCAATAGTTTCAAGTGTTTTATAATTACTTTAGATTTTGGCTTTGTACTACATACATTAAAATATTTTTAAGAGGTAAGAATAAGCACTGTTGTTGCCAATTTCACTTGTTTTTAATTTTTATTATTTATGAAATTAAGATCATTTTAAAATTTTAAATTTGTCATGTACTTTGTCATTGGAGTAATGGTTCACTTTGCTTCCTATTTACATTGGTAAAATTACAATATTCAAGTTTTACCTATCTCATGTTTTACCTGATGTTGCTACTATTTCTACTGGTTCTGATATCAGGGCGCTTAGAGGATTAAAAGCCCTTGCACGGGCAAAAATATGATCATTATCTCTTTAAATGTTAGAGGGGTGGGAGGAGCCATGAAACCTGCCTCCATGCATAGACTTATCACTAAAGTTAAGCCTGACATTATTTTTTTACAAGAGACTCTGGTCGCGGAGGATAAGGCCCATCTTTTTATGGAAAAATTTGTTCCTAACTGGTATATGTGTGCAATTAGTTCAGTTGGCAACTCGGGTGGTCTATTGGCGACCTGGGACCCAAACAAGCTCACACTGGATCCTACTTTGTGTGGTGGGGGCATATTTCTCTCAGGTGTTACCTTAGAAAATCAACGTGTTATAAATTTTCTAAATGTTTATGGCCCTTGTTTTGAGAGACCTTATTTTTGGGATCGTTTTGTGACTAAAGGGTTGTTAGCTACTAAAAGTTTGATACTGACAACAGACTTGAACTTTACCACAGGTGCAGACAAAATTTGGGGACTAGCGACACATCTGGACATACATGCAAACTAATTTCTCGATCTGATCAAGGATCACTTGTTGGTTGATTTGGCTCTAGATGTCTTGGTTCCTACCTGGAGAAATGATAGAGCTGGGGGCGCTTTTATTGCTAAATGATTGGATTGCATCTTAGCTGCGGAAAGTTTATTGTCTACGGTTGGGAGGTATCAATCTTGGGTGGAGCTTCCATTCATATCTGATCACGCTCCTGTGATAGCGCAGTTTGATTTCTCTCAGTCAAGGGTGGCCTATCCATTTAAGTTAAATCCAACTTGGTTGGTGGAGCAGGATTTTGCACTGATAGTGAAAGATGTATGGGGGAACTTTACATTCCTGGAGGAAGTGGACATCCAACTAAGGTTTGTTTGGAAATTGAAGACTTTAAAGTCTAGAATCAAAGACTGGGCGAGACATATTAGGTGGGAAAACTCCACAAGTTGGAAATTCTAGAGGAGGACATCAGTAGGGGATTTTTTGAGCTGTCGAAGGCCGGTTTTGAAACTGTTGCTGAATCACATATGAAAACTTTGGAATCGGAGCGAAACAACCTTCTAAAAAATGAAGAGGAACATTGGCGTCAGAAAATCCATGCCACTTGGCTGAAACGTGGAGATCGTAATACAAAATTGTTTCACAAGTATGCTAGTGCGAGAAGAAATGAGAAGCATATCTTGGAAATAGTGGCAGAAAACGGCCGGTTGGTCCGAGGTCAGGAGGAAATCAAAGATGAGGCTTCAAGATACTTTAAACAATTGTATGCAATTGATGGAACCAGCATTCCGATGGAGCAAGCTAATATAGCCAGACATTATCAACGCTTTGTGATAGAGGATGACAATTTTATTTTAGATAATCCAGTTACAAAACAGGAGATTTGGGAGATTTTATGACATTTTGCAAAAGACAAAAGTCTGGGACCGGACTGCTGGACGATGGAGTTTTTTACCCTGTTTTTCGACCTGGTGGGAGATGACTTACTTAATCTGGTCGAAGACTCAAGGAACATAGGTAAGATAAAAAGGGCATTAAATTCAACCTTCCTGGTTCTGATTTTGAAGGAGAACCCCCCCCCCCAGAACTTTGGTGATTTTAGGCCCATAGAACTTTGCAATCTATGTTATAAAATTATATCTAAAGTGATTGGCAACAGAATCAGACCGATTCTCTCAAGGGCTCTGTCTGCAAAACAATTGGGATTCTTGAAGGGTAGACAAATTCTGGATGTCGTGGGGACAACGCATGAATGTATCCATAATATCAAATAAAAAAAACAGAAGGCCTTGATCTTAAAATTGGATTTGAAAAAGGTGTATGACTATGTTAGTTGGGACTTCCTCCATTTAATTATGTCACAAACTGGCTTTAGTGCGACTTCAAGTTCTTGGATTGTGAGCTGTGTGACTAGAGCTTCTTTTGCGAAGTTGATAAATGGCGAGACCTCAGACTTCTTCAAAAGTGAACGAAATCTTCGACAGGTTGCCCACTTTCACCCTTATTATTTATACTTGTTATGGAGAGCCTTAGCATTCTGTTAAAAAAGAGTCAAGAGTTGGGAAATTTGACAGGGGTTAAGGTTTCTAGAGTAGTTAAAATATTACACCTCATCTTTGTTGATGATGTTCTCATTATGACCAAGGCCTCCACTGAAGAATGGCAATGGATAAAGAATATTTTGGACCAGTTCTGTAGCGCTTCAGGATTACAAATCAATCATAGTAAATCTACTTTCCACCTCGCGGGGCTGGAAGTTGATGATCTAGCAAGATTTAAGGATTTATTTTCTTTCAATTTCTTGGAATTGGCTACAAGATTCAAGTATCTGGGCTATTTCATCAAAGCGCAAAAAACTACCTTCGAAGACTGGAGATGGCTCCTCAAAATTTTTGATAAAAGGATCAAGCATTGGTGTAACCGTTGGCTAACATTGGGAGGACATTGCATCTTAGTGAAGGCGTTTTTGGAATCTCAGGCGGTATTTTGGATGGCTCTTGTGGCGGTTCCTACTCCAATTCTTTCAAAAATTAGTCAGATGATCTATGATTTTGTTTGGACGGGGGGTCGTAAAGACCATGGTATACATCTTTGTAATTGGTGCCAAATTTCCAAACTGAAAATTCTAGGAGGCTGGGGCCTCAAAAATCCTTTTCTTTTTAACCGGGCGCTCACAGCAAATTCTCTGTGGAGGGTATTGATGGAGGATGGTATATGGCATCGTGTGATCAAAGACAAATATCTCCCATATACCTTTGTGGCTACTTGGCTTAGATATGCCCTGGTAACTCAACCATTGGTCTCTCAATTTTGGAAAAGCTTGATGAAATATCTACCCCTCATAACTCATTGGATGAGCTGGAAGCCTAGAGGGGGTGATACGATCCTTATTGGACTGGATGAGATACTTGGCATTGGAAATAATTATTACCTTTCCCAAGAGCTTTTATTGGTGTTAAGGAATCACAATATTCGTTATTTGTTTCAAGTGAGGGCTCAGTCATCTTGGGGGTATGTTACCGATTAGTGGAAATCTAGTGAGGTTTTGGGCCTCATCGGAAACTTAGCTTTAGAATGGGAAAATTATACAAGGGCGCTCATCAAATTGGGGATACAACTGCAACCAGGCGAGTATTTATTACTGTGGACAGGAGGAGATCAGTCGGGTTCCCTGTCAGCTGAAAATATTAATTTTTATAATACTGTAGCTTCCAAGCTATGGCCTTATCATATTTCAAACAGGTGCAGACAGATTTGGTCCTGGGACCTGGCTTATAAGTTAAAATTGTTTATTCGGTTAGTTATGGAAGGTAAAATTCTTACATGGGACTCTCTCCAAAGAAGAGGTTGGAATGGCTCGAGTATTTTTTCTCTCTGCTTCAGGGATGTGAATTCCATCACATATCTGTTCATAGATTGCCCCTTCACTCATTCCCTGTAGAGTTATTTAATCGACTCTTTTAAAATTAGTACATCCTGGGGTGGTCGTTCCTTAAATAATTGTTTGGAAAACTGGATTAAGATGGAAAAAGTTTTTAAATCCTTACCAATTATTGTTTGTTGGCATCTGTGTTTGGAAAGGAACATGTGTATTTTTTATAGTGGTACACCCGCATTACTAAGGGTCAATATTCAATTTAGGGGGATGGTGAATATTACTAGCAGACTGGATTGTGAAAGGAATCATTTCAGGATTAAGAAGACTCCAAATTTTACTTTGGATTCGGTCTGTTGGTTTGATGGAGCTGCTCAAAGCCAAGGATTACTAAGTGGAGCTGGGGGCATTCTTAAAACTATAGGAAACTCTACCTATAGGTGGACTTTAAATTGTGGGCAGGGTACAAACACAAGGGAAGAATGTTGAAAAGTCAACAAGAAACATGTGTCTAATTTACTTTCCCTTAAATAAATTGGACAATAACTATTAATTTATTATCTCATTTATAACTGAGTGATTTGGAATTGTAACAGAATCATAAGTGTAGTTAAGTGAGTTATGCACAGTTGTACTAGTTGTAACTAAACTTGCACTAGTGAGAGTTCAGTGAATTAATTATTCATTAATTCACAATAAGTGAACTCACATGCAGCTGAAGATTTGCCACGGTTAACTACATGCATGTCAGTTCCAATGAAGACCCAGTTGAGATAACAGGTGAAAGGGATAGTTTGGCTATCAGTTGTGATTTGATCACACATGCAGTGAATATGCTTATGAGCATGTGCAAACTAGGCAATTTGTAATCATTGTGAGAATTCGAATTGCAGAGATTGTGCAGACAAGGTAGGCTATCTAGACATAGAGAATTGACACATGTATTTGTTGATTTGTGTATGACAGTGTGAGACGATTGTATTGTACTGAGAGCTCTTGGATTAGAGTTTTGTATGAGATTGTTTCATGATTCATGATATACATAATATATGATAGTGGGGTTTTTAGCTTTACGCTTTCCCGGAAAAACTTCTGTGTTATGTGTTCTTGATATTTCACTTTGTGATAGTGGTTGTGATCATGGTTTAATTTTCCACAAGAATAATAGTAGAAGTGATTCTGTATTTAATAGTGGCATATAATTGTTAGATCAGGAGAATCACAGGAATACTTAATTTGTATTTAAATTTCTACATGGTTTTAAAGCCACAGAGGCCATGGAGCCACAAAAGTGAGGTGTGAACATAATAGTAAGTTCACAGGTCCTATCTCTAGCAGGGTGCGAACTTTAGTACTGTAGACTACACATAGTTCTCAAAGCAGAAATTCTTGTAGCTTACTCAAAGGAGAGGTGTGAACTTCCCTGAGCATTCTCGCAGGCTACTCAAAGGAGAGGTGCGAACCTCCCTCACCCTACAGTGCATTACAGTGCAAACCTCCCAGTTAAGTTCGCAGGCTATACATAGATAGGGTGCGAACTTCCCTCAGGCTACTCACAGGTGGGGTGCAAACCTCCTAGGAAAAGAGGGATTGTAGAAGTTGAGTTTTGTGGTTGGATAACATTAGAATTTTCAATATTTTCTTGGTGCGACAGTTGATTCAAGATCGAAATGTCTTTCAATGGCTTGAGATTGGAGTATGCACTTGAGGGTAGCTCAAACTACATTGCTTGGAAGGACAGGGTGGAAGCAGTACTCGAAGACAATGGCTTGAAGGAATACATTGACAAAGATGTTCCTAAGCCAGATGCGAAAGACACTGCAAATCTTGATGCATGGCAAAAGAAAGTGGCAAAGGCGAGGAGGATTCTGTTGGAGGGAGTACGAGACCACATTGTCTCAAGTCTCCATGGAAAAACCACATCACATGCAATGTGGAAGGTTTTGACGGATCTGTTCCAAAATAGTAGCGACCATAGGAAATTGGTGCTCAAAGATAAACTCAGGAAGATCAAGATGGAGAAGGGTGACACCATTCCAAAATATCTCACGAAGTTTGTCCAATGTCGGGATGAGATTGGAAGTGTGGGAATAACAGTCGCTATTGATGATTTGGTGAGCTTGGCTCTCCTAGGACTTCCCAAGAGTTGGCATAGTTATCAAGACTCTGTCAATGGAAGGGAAAAATTGCAGGATTGGGAACGACTATGGTCGGATCTAGTGCAAGAGGAGTTTAGGAAGAACACCAGAGATGGATCTTCATCAAAGCATGATGATGAAGAGGATTGTGCTTTGACTGCCAAGGCAAGGAAAGGGAAAGGGAAGAAATTCCATTCAAAATCCGAGTCTAAAGTCAAGAAGCTGGATTTGTCCAAAGTGAAGTGTTTTCACTGTCACGAACATGGGCATCTCGCTACTAACTGTCTGCAGAAGAGGAAGAACAAGACGGTTGTTGGAGCTGCAACTGGTGAGGCTCTTGTCTCGCAATTTGAACTTGACTTTGCTTTGATCACATGCATGGCTTCAAGTGCATCGGGATCGGTGTGGTATTTGGATAGTGGTGCTTCCTTTCACATGACGGGAGATAAAGAGTCAGTCATTGACTTGGAGGAGAAATATCTTAGAATGCATATAGATATGGGCGATGATGGATGATACAATGTGACTGGTATTGGTACCATTACCTTTCAGAGGGAGCAAGGTAAACCATTTCAATTGAAAAATGTTATGCATGTTCCAGGTCTGAAGAAAAACCTGGTCTCAGTTGCAATGTTGGAGGACAGAGGCTATGATGTTGTTTTTAGTAGTGGAAAAGCCTACCTGTGACATAAAGCAACGGGTC
>ML787922.1:397474-419318 GCA_009831015.1 Picea engelmannii | reverse complement strand
GACCACCATAAAGCTGCAGTGTAAAGTATGGTGACACACCATGAATTGGGAGAAAGATCCCACAATAGAGAGGAAGAATCTGATGACAGGAGGGAAGTGGAAACCCCTCCAGATTTGGCTGAAACTGTAAGAAGCCTCATGGAAGAGTTACATAGTTGTAAGGTTGACAACGAAAGGCTAATAAAAGAGAAGGAGAAGAAAACATAAATTAATGTAGTTCTACTGCAAAGCTTGTCATACATACAAAGGTAGCTACATCATGGACCAACAACCAGTCAGGTGGCTAGACATCATACAAAGAAAACCCAGAGTCCACTCGAGATACAAAAGCATGGTCATGAAAGTGACCACACCAGGAGGAGAATCTCAAGGAAGGCCCGACATGGAGCCAAGAGACACTCAATGAAGGAATCCTCTAGTGAGGAAACTGACAACTCCAAGGGATCTTCTAGTAGAAAAATTAGTACACATTCCTAGAAGAAAGGAAAGAAGAGGAAGTATTCCAAGAGTCATGACCCTTAGGAGTTTAAGAAAGCCAAACCAGCCACCTTAGACGGAGAAATCAAGAAAGGGGAAGAAGCATAATTTTGGCTACTCAGCTTGAAGAAGTACTTCAAATTTCATGACTACTTTGAAAACTTAAAGGCTCGGAAAGCGATTTTCAACCTGAATGGGAAAGATTCCATTTGGTGGGAGGACCTTAGGAATGTGAAAGGGATCCATGAGAAGGACCTGTCATGGAAATAATTTGAGAAATACTTCAAGAAGACCAAGGAGTTCTATGAACTCAAGCTGGGACAACTCACCATAGATGAATATATCAACAAAATTTTAGAGTTGAAGAGGTATGTGCCTTACATTAAATATGAAAAGGTAAATATGCAACAATTTATTAGTGGATTACCTCAGTCCTACTAGGAAATAATTGAGTTTGATGAGCCAAATACCTTAGAAGACACTATCCGAAAGGCAAGGTATTGCTATGAGTAGTTAAAGAACAAGACCAAACCTCACAAGGACTAGAAGAATAAAAGTAGTTCGGGATTCAAGAAAAAGGGGTCTAAACCCTCAAGATTCAAAGTCTATGGGAAAGGTTCTAGGATGAGCCTCCCTACTAAAAGTGTATACCAACAAAATTTCCCCTCTCGGAGTGGAAATAAACCCCTTGGGACAGCCCCAGGTAAGACTGATACCACAAAAAGAGAACCCTTGAAATGTTGGGGTTGTGGAGAAGAAAATCTGCTGAGGGATTGCCCATAGAGACAACATAACAATGGGAGGGTCTACAACATCCAAGAGGATACCACAATCAATGATGTGGCTAGGAGCATGCCATAGATTTATGTAGCTTTGGATAATAAATAGGCCGACCACCAAGATTCAATGGTGGAGATGGAAGGTATGATTTTCAACTATCTAGTTTCCATTTTAATTGACCATTTCAAGTAAGGGGTGCTACAATTTTCTCCAAGATTGACTTAAGGTCTAGATACCATCAGGTCCAAATTAAGAATGAAGACATCCACAAAACAACCTTTAGGAAAAAATATGGTCACTATGAATTCGTGGTGGTGCCATTTGGCCTAACCAATTTGTTAGCACTGAGAGTCACCCTCATACTGCAAGAGGATAAGCCCAATACCCATAAAAATGTTTGTGGAGGTAGGCTTATGAGTGGAGGTCAAATGGACAAAGCTCGGTACAATAATGTTTTAACACAAAAACTGGACAAGCAATGCATAGGGAAATGAGGTTCTCATTAACTTCAGTCAGTGGTTTAAGGTTAAAGGTGAGTAGGGGGAATACTTAGTGAAAAAGGTGAACAAGTCTGTCATGAGCATCCGACTTTCAAGAAGCTTGGTGAATAAAAACTCAGGCATAAGGGCACTCTTGAACTCAAGTTTCAGACGCTAAAATATATCACAACAACATAATAATCAAACCTCCATTACCATGCGACTACAACAACTCATCTGGATCATCCATGAACAAGCATTTCCGCATAAGAGGAAACAAGAAAATGAAGGAAAATACCGAAACAGGTCGCAGTAGAATTATAAACAAACCTCCATTACAATACTACTACAACAACTCATATGGATCATCCATGCATGAGTGTTTTAGCACAAGAGAAAACAAGATGATGAAATGAGTTGAATTCTATTAATGAGAAAGTCTCAGGTCTCATACATAACCAAAGAACAACTCTGCTATAAAACTATTACAAAATAGGGAGCTCTACTCAACCATCTATGACCCCTACCAAATTCTTCAACTTCTCTATTTATACTTAGATCAGTGGACAACCGCTAAGAGAGTCATCTGGCCATCTCGTCCAAGGATTTTCATCTATGCATCCTTCTATCAAACTGTGCATGTATTCTACTGTCAGACATAAGATCAGATGGAACTGCAAGAAGAAACCGTCCATCGAGGTACCTTGGGCTGATAGTTATGTCTCCTCGGCCAGAGCTTCCATGCCTTCTATTTATGGAGTGAAATGAGGTTTCAACTACCAGTCCTCTTTCATTAACTGAATTCTCCTCGGGATTGGGATGAGGCTCAACACCTAGGGGGCTACTACGTGATGCTCTCGAATTTGACACTGAATAAGAACGTGATTGTGGGTCCGTCAAAGGCGGCTTGGATCCACACTACTTTTGAGCCTGCAATTCAACACCTTTCACCACGTAGCCCTTTCGCCATACTGTGGTTTCAATTGCGGGACCGCTCTAGAAATTTATCATTCGAGCATGTTCCATCCCCGCAATGAAGTGTGGTTGTTGATCTATTGCAATCTGTGATTTGGGAAAGCCTTACTTTTGCTGCCACGCACTGCTCTTGGATGGACCCTGCTTCCTGCTACAAATATCAACGGTTCACAATTACTTCGGGAGTTCAGGCTTCAGGAGCTTTTCTTCTGTTTGCTCGCGAAATCCTCTTAAGTGTCATTGTTATCACTAGATGTCACCTCTAGATTACAACAGAGGTAATCCCAATACCCATTGGTTTTATATGTCACAATGAATAAATAGGGGTGGTCGAATGGGTGAAGACCCAATAGAATATCGCTTTAACTCAGAAATCCAGATGAGGCAATGCACGAACAAGTGAGGTCTTGATCTAAATTCAGTCAGTAAGTTGTAGTAAAGGGTGAGTAGGTGGAAGAACTGAAGGAAATGTAAAGGTCTGCTATGGACATCAGGTCATCCAGTAGCCTAAGGAAGAAAATCTTCAAGAATGAGATCCTCTTGGACCCAAAGCTTTACACACTAAAATATTTTCTAAACAACATAGTTATAACAACACAGTGATCAAACCTCCATCACAATACTATAACAACATGTCGACTGGATCCTCCATGCCTGAGCTACTCAGTGTAAGAGGGAAAAAGATAACACAGGAAACTGATTAAAACTGGTCAAAATACTGTTATGATCAAACATACATCACAACAACATAAATACCCTCGATTGGATCCTCCAATTCTGAGTGTTTTAACACAACTGTTTACAAAGATATGAAAAGAATTTGACTTACATTAAACAAGGAGTCTCAAATCTCATTACATAACAAAGAACCAGAGCTTCATCAAAACTTTACAATATGGGATCCTAGCTCAACCATCGACCATAACAAAATATCAAAATTGAGTATATATACTCAGAACTACCAACGTCTCCTAGTGACACGATCAGACTACTTCATTCAAAGATTTGTGTTCCCTCCTTCTTCTCACAGTTTGCACAGGCTTTCCTCTATCATATGCAAATTTAAGACAGTATGGGATTTGCAGGAAAATGCATCTACTGAGGAATTATGGGCTGTCATCCTGTCGCCACGACCATCCTTTCATGCTTTCCATTTATGGTTGAAACGAGGCTTCAACCACCATCCTCCACTTTCATTAACTGCCTTCATTGGGATCGGGATGAGTTCTGACCTTCATGAATGCTCTAGGCGATGCCCATGACTTTGTTGAATTAATATTGGCACCTCTAGCCCCACTGCTCTTCTTCTACAATCAATACAGGCATTTTTGGCCCTTTGGCGCGGCTCCCTTCTATCGCTCCAATCTGGCACACGACCTTGGGTCGTGATCTGGAGATTACATCCAAAGGCACCTTCGGGAATTTTGCCTTTCGGGAGACTTCACTCCTCTTTGCTCTCAACATCACGATACCTGAAATCATGAAACGTCCTTCGAGATCGGCGGTTGAGCTTTCTTTAAAATGAACGGCCATGATCCTTTCCCTGGAAACACAAACCGTCAGCTAAGTGATGGGTGCTATCCCCTCTTTCCATACATGCTTCCATGTGACCAAGTGATGAAACCGTGAGCTTGATTCCCGAGCGTTTCGCTATTTCACGTTTCAGGAGTCTTGCGCTGTGCTCCACTTCCAAAGCCTGATTCGTGAAACCGAAAAATTACTTGATCTGGCGCCATGCATCCCTTAGGTTTGGATGACTCAGATTGAACCATCGACTTTTTGGGTCTTGGGACTTCGATCTATGGGTGCACCTTTGCAACAAGAACCCTGAAATGCCAATAGTCGATCCTCTGAAACTCGTGGATGTCAGATCAAAGGCCCTTTTCTCTTCATGATCAGATGACCCAGATCTTCCTTTTCACGAATTGGGATTTCGCGACTTCTGCTAAATAGTTCTACCACATTCGAACTCCTGATTCCCGCACTCGCTTGCCATCAACGACAACTGAACTTGCTCGGTCGCTTGTACTAAGTTCATGTTAGACAGATCCAAGTACTGCAGCCTGTGACAAGTGAAGCTTTGGATGACTGGCTGGGGCTTGGGAAAACAGATGATTAGTGCCAGCAGCCAAGGGGATGAGTTCAAACAGGAAGGTGAACAAAAAACAACATTGCATAATACAAAGGAGGGAAAACACAAGGATGTAGCCAACAAAAGAGAAAAACGGGGCAAGGACATGGACTCGGGTAAGTTGACACACACCTATGGGCCTTGACAACTTTATGTGATAACAGTCGTATTTTCGAAGTGTTAGATCTGGTGCCACATCTCCTCTTGTTTTGGATGACCGAGATTTACTTAGGGAGTTCAAGATGTTTGACTAGTCGTTATCCTTATGCGACTTTTAAATTCCGACTATCCGAGGGCCGCTAATATGAACTGCACATGGGATCTCCACCGTTGAAAATCGAACCTACTTGTTCCTTGTATTTCAAGCCCGAAATGGTCTTCTTTTGAATGCTACACTTGGATGTTACATGTGCAACAAAATACTTGGTCATCCCGTGACCTTGACAACTTTATGTGATAACATTTGGCTCCACAGGGGATGGCATGCTCCCCGTGAGCTGCCAAAAACAAGCAGTTCTAGTGCCTTAGTTGTTGGGTTGTGGATTTGAGCTCAAACACATTTTACTGAAGAGAGTAGGCTGATATGTACACTACTCAACTTAAAAAGAAAACAAACACACATTCTCTAGATGGAGTTTATTTATGTACAATCCTAAACTAACTAATTTTTACAATGTGCTAGGTGAAAACAAACTTCCACCATAGCCACCCAAACTGTTTGGTAACATAATTCTTATTTTCACTGCAAATGATCCACAAAAGGTAAGGGAAGTATGACAGCAGAATGAAAACATGTTTTCAGACACTGATAATACCCCCAAATGATGATAAGATGAATAATTTTGCAGGCTCCAATGCTTTTGGAAAACTCAACTCCATATATAACCCTACAGGTTCATAAAATTTATAATAAGGCACACTAAACTGGTAAGAAATTACCTCCTTTACTTCATTATTGCTCACTTGTTGTTTGGTGTTCTCAGAGTGTATAGGTGGATAAAGGATTGATGAAGGATGGCTAATCCCAGGTGATATTTGCTCATTTACAAGTGTTGGACAAGAGATAAGCTGCACATTTAGCTCTTCCTTTTCTCCTTCATGGCCCTCCCAAGGATCAGATTCATAATCATCATATACAAGAACCATGCTACGAAGTTCCAAAGAAGCCATGAAGAAGCTCTGTTATTTATCATCTTCATTGGGATATTCATAAAAAAATTGGTTGTTTTTGGTTAGTATTCGAAAAAACTTCTTCATCATAATCAGGGCTGCCAGAAACATCTATTTCAAGGACAGAAATATCCTTTGAATTTTCTTCATAAGACAAACAAACAAAATATGCCTTCAATTATGAAAATCTAGGAAAAAACAGAGAGGAATCTTCCCTAGTTTTTTTAACTAGCTTATCATCTATCTCAACTTCATAGTCAGGAGAAATATCTACTACAGAATACACTTTCTCTTCGACATCGAAATATTCAGAAGAGACATGTTGATCTTCATGAATATTTAAAACAACATATACATCTAATATGATTCCAGATGTTTCTATGTTATTGCTATCATAATGAATATCATTCAACACCTCATGATCTTCACAGTAAATGTTTTCTTCTATAATAAATGCTTCATCACAAATCGAGCTTTCATGACTAGAAGAATCTTTATGGAACAAAGAAAACTCATCACAACATCCCTCAAAAAGATGTTCAACTGAAAAATGCTCTTTACAAAATGAATTAAAAGATGCATGAAAACCTGTCAAAGAGTCGATACTTGTAATTGGAAGAGATCGGCACCAATCGCGAGCAATCCCCTCTAATGAATACCTGAAAAGATTTATCTGAACATATTCATGCATGATATGAAGTTGATGAATAAAATAATGAAAATCCAGCAAGTGTTTAGCCGGTACCTCCCACTCTTCTCCTTGAAATTTAGGAAGGCTACTTTCCCATTCATCTCTACTAGGAAATGGATTAGGGAAACCAACTATTTTTGAAAAATCACAGAAGCCATACCTATGAGATAAAATATTCTCCATTTCAAACTAGTGGATTCACCATGGTGAAGGATGAGTAGTCAAAATATTGTGTCCAACTTTAGTTCACCATCTAAAAATGGATCTCTACAATGTCGTTCTTCCCAGGGAGCTTTTCAATATGGAACAACAACTGAAAAGATTTCTTGAGAAAGCTTTCCTTTCTTGATAATATTTTATGGGTCAGCTTCAGGTGTTTCCAAAGGTAGCTGTGGAGTAGACCTCATGTGTCTTTCTTTGGGAGCCACAACTGAAACGATTGAGTCGCCAGGTGCAAGTTGCAATATTCAAGGTACTAATTTCTGATGCACCTTCAAAATCATAATGTATTTTTTGTTCAATCCCAGGTAAATGTCTTCAATTCATTCCACAACAATGGTGCCAAGAATGTTAGCACTGAGATTCACCCTTAGATTGCAAGAGGATAAGCCCAGTAACCATCAAAATGTTTGTGGAGGTAGATTTATGAGTGGAGGTCAAATGGACAAAGCTCGGTACAAGAATGTCTTAACACAGAAAATGGACAAGCAATGCATAGGGAAATGAGGTCCTCATTAACTTCAATCAGTGGTTTAAGGTTAAAGGTGAGTAGAGGGAAGACTTAGTGAGAAAGGTGAACAAGTCTTCCATGAGCATACGG
The DNA here is from genome assembly GCA_009831015.1 of Picea engelmannii. NCBI lineage: Eukaryota > Viridiplantae > Streptophyta > Pinopsida > Pinales > Pinaceae > Picea > Picea engelmannii. Next base: position 411,795 of record ML787922.1, on the reverse strand, counting down.
CTTTCAAGCAGCTTGGTGAAGAAAAACTCAGGCATAAGAGAACTCTTGAACTTAAGTTTCAGACACTGAAATATATCACAACAGCATAATAATCAAACCTAAATTATCATGTGACTACAAAAACACATATGGATCATCCATGCATGAACATTTCAACATAAGAGGAAACAAGACAATGAAGGAAAATACCGAAGCAGGTCACAACAACATTATAATCAAACCTCCATTACAATACCACTACAACAACTCGTTTGGATCATCCATGCACAAGGTTTTTAGCACAAGAGAAAAAAAGATGATGAAAGAAGCTAACTTATATTAATGAGAAAGTCTCAGGTCTCATACATAACCAGAGAACAACTCTGCTATCAAACTATTACAAAATAGGGAGCTCTGCTCAACCATTGATGACCCCTACCAAATTCTTCAACTGATTTATTTATACTCAGATTAGTGGACAAATGCTAGGAGAGTCATCTGGCCATCCCGTCAAAGGATTTTCATCTTTGCATCCCTCTGTCAGACTGTGCATGTATTCTTCTATCAGACACAAGCTCAGATGGGCTTGCAAGAAGAAATTGTCCATCCAGGTACCTTGGGATGACAGTTATGTCTCCTTGGCCAGAGCTTCCATGCCTTCTATTTATGGAGTGAAATGAGGTTTCAACTACCAGTCCTCGTTCATTAACTGAATTCTCCTTGGGATCAGGACGAGGCTCAATGCCTAGGGTTTTTCTAAGTGTTGCTCTTGGATTTGACGTTGAGTAAGCATGTGATTGTGGGGCCGTCAAAGGTGGTTTGGATCCACACCGATTTTGAGCCTGCAATTCACCACCTTTCGCGACATATCCCTTTCTCCATACCATGCTTTTGATTGCGGGACCGCTCTAGAAATTTATCGTTCAAGCGTGTTCTGTCCCCGCAATGAAGTGTGGTCATCGATCTGTTCCAATTTGCGATTTGGGAAAGCCTTGTTTTTGCTGCCACACATCGCTCTTGGATGGACCCTGCTTCTTGCTACAAAGATCAATGGTTCACAATTACTTCAGGATTTTTTCTTCTTCTTGCTCGCGCAATCCTCTGAAGTGTCGTATTTCCAAAGTGTTAGATCTAGCACCTCATGTCCTCTTGTTTTGGACGACCGAGATTTACTTGTGGAGTTCGGGCTTCAGTCCTTTTCAATGCATAGCTCTTACAATCCTCTGGAGTGTCGTATCTCCAAAGTGAGAGATCTGCCTCCACGTGGCCTCTCGATTTGGACGATCGAGATTCACTTTGGGAGTTCAGGCTTTGGTCCCTTTCAATGCATATATCTTACAATCCTCTGGAGTGTCATATCTCCGAAGTAAGAGATCTGTCTCCACCTGGCCTCTTGATTTGGACGACCGAGATTCACTTCAGGAGTTCGGGCTTCGGGATCTTTTCTTCTCCTTTCTTGTGCAATCCTATGAAGTGTCATATTTCTGAAGTGTTACATTTGGCTCCTCATGTCCTCTTGTTTTGGACGACCAAGATTTACTTCAGGAGTTCGGGACTTTGGGACGTTTGGCTAGTCATTAATCCTTGTGCGACTTTTAAATTCTGACTGACTGAGGGCTGCTAATCTAAACTACACATGAGATCGCCACCATTGAAAATCGAACCTTCTTGTTCCTTTTATTTCAAGCCCGAAATGGACTTCTTTTGAATGTTATGCTTGGACGTTACCTGTGCAACAAAAGACTTGGTAGTTGTGTGACCTTGAAAACTTTATGTGATAACACAATGCACCAACCACTTTTATGTGCTTAATGAATAATGTATTGAGTAGATTCCTAGAAAGATTTGTATTGGTTTTCATTGATGATATCCTAATTTATTCCAAGAACAAGGAAGATCATGAAGAACATCTTAAGTTAGTGCTTCAAGTACTAAGAGAACATCATCTCTATGCTAAATTTAGTAAGTGTGACTTTTTCCAGAAACAAGTCCATTACTTAGGCCATGTTATTTCTGAAGAAGGGGTGGCAGTTTATCCTGACAAGATCAAGGCCATTATGGATTGGCCTACACCAAAGGATGTATCTAATATCATATCCTTTATGGGCCTAGCAAGATACTATAGGAGGTTCATAAAAGGATTTTCCAGTATTGGTTTCCCAATCACTTCCCTTCTGAAAAAGGGAGTTAAATTCATTTGGACATCAAAATGTGAAGAAATATTTCATGAGTTGAAATACCTGCTAACCACTGCACCTATGCTAAAGATTGCAAACCCAAATAAGCACTTCCTTGTGTGTATATATTCTTGCAAGGAAGGGCTCAGAGGAGTCCTTATGCAAGGAGGACATGTGATTTTCTATGAATCCAGAAAATTGAATGAGCACGAAGTCAACTATATGACCCACGATATGGAATTAGCTGCCATAGTGCATGCTTTAAAAATGTGGAGGCATTACCTCCTGGGTAGAATATTTGTGCTTATGAAAGATCATTGTGGGATGAGGTACATGTTTGATCAACTGAAGCTTAATGCTAGACAAGCTCGATGGATGGCTCTCCTCAGTGAGTTTGATTTTGAAATCAAATACATTAAGGGAAAATAAAATAGGGTGGTTGATGCTCATAGCTTAAGTGTGAAGGCGATTCACCTAGCAGCTGTGTTGAAGAGAGAAAATGACCATTCGTCAACTGGAAGAGAGAGTCCGGTTTGGGGTTGTCTAAATAACCCAAGCTGTTTGGTATGACTCATTCTGATGGGTTTAATGGCTCCGTTGGTAAATCTAAAAGTCCTAGAAGAAGCAAATAAAAGAAATAAAAGAGCTAATTATTAAATAACCACTTAATATATATATGTACATATGTATATATAACTATTGTAGATAGTATTTAAATAGCAGATCTGCTTATCTTATTTATGTGCATGATATACACGTTGCGAGTTTTAATCTAAACTCATGAAAATCAATGTGAAAAATGTCTGCTTTAAATAAGAAGATGAAGAAAGCACATAAAATATTATTTTTTGTTTTCTCTTAATAAATCTAAACTAATGAGGAAAAATACTATGAAACAAAGATATGTGGATAGTCGAAAGACAAACCATGTATTTGCATTTTAGTAATGAGTAAACAACATAAAAACATAAATGAGCTAACCTGTTAGTGAGTTAATGATTTGCATCCAAACATCTGCTAAATTAGAGACCATGAAAACACCTTGTCCAAGAGGGAAACCTGCAATGAACCTTAAAACTATTCTGAATAAATGCGGAACAATGTGTTGGCAGTTGAGTTTTAATAACAGAATAAATGCCACAAATAGTTGCTATGATCTTATGATTGCAAGAAATTACACCGAGATAAATCTCAGTGTAACAATATTTCATTTAAACATTCAACCAAAAATTAAAGAGAAATCTTATCATTTGAGCTGAATATATGATCACTCTGTTTAATATCTGAAGCATCATATATGGACAACATTTATAAAGGAATTATCCCAACACATAATAAAGCATGAAGACTAAATCTATCAACACCTATTATCATATCGGGATAAACAAAACTTAAACAAAGGCACCATACACAAGAAGCTAAAGCCGTAATATGTATTTTTTTTCCATTCAAGTCTGTGAATTAAACGTCCACCTTCAGCCCCAGGCCAAGATGCCATCATTACAAAAATCTCTAGTATTTAAAGAGTTCATTCAAGCTAAACATCTTATCTTGTGAGATAAGATTAAATCTCAAAATGATTTACTAATTACAAAATAGAGGGTAATAGAACCACTCCATATCACACTGTATCTTTCAAAACTATAAAAATCTTGTTTCTGTTTACAAAAGATGAGCCAAAGAAATGGCTAATAAGATCAGAAATGGTCCATATCATCAGATCAACACTAGCTACACAATATCCTGAAAGGAAAAATGAAAATAAAGGAGTTTAGATATTATTCTAACCAACAATTTCCAAAAATTCGAATGAGAATAGACTGGCTACAGAATCAACTGATTATGTAGCTAGTTTTATTTTAAACAACATAAATCTAATTAAATTTATATTAATAGAAAAACTAAATAAAAACACAACTAAAAAAACAAACAAATCTTTACCTCTTAACTGCATGCTAAATTTGACTCATAAGACCTCAAAGTTAACTACTGCTGTGACACATCCAACATTCTTTATTATTACGTTTCCAGTTCTTTTCAAGCACTTCCCTTGCCTTTGAGCATTGAATTTTAGTCTGTGATTTTCACTCATTAATGAGTCGACCTGAGAGGTGAGGGTTTTGATTTGCAATTGAAGGGAAGGTATATCTGTGTAATATTTGTCGATCCAAAACAAACAAACCTCACACCGTGGATCTGGAACAATTGTTTGAGGATATCCAAGAGTGTGCGTCAAAATGCTCCCACTGTCTACTGTGGAATTCAGATTGATTTTGATCCCTGAGAAATTTTTGTTATGTTTCAGGCACGGTGGCAGATTGTCTACGAAATTATAGGTCTGATTGGGAATCGATTTATGGTAAGTTGGATCTTCCTCCTCCAAGAACCTGTCGATCTCTGAATCAGAGCTCTCATTGATATCGATCATTTTGATCGAGCTCACATGATCTCTCGTCTTATTTCGTAAACTCCTTGAAATCAATCTCCTAGCTCTTTTGTTGAAAAACCCTAAGTCTAGATTTTTCCTGGACGGTTTGTGTGAGCATTTACTGTTATTCTTTGCCATGGTATTAGGCAACATATCTTTCTCATGCTCAGGAAACTCAGTGATCCTAGGATCAAGATCCTGTTGTTCAAACATAGGCTCATCGAGCGCGGCTCTATCAAAGTGTTCTTTGGATAATAAAATCGATATGTCACTGGAAGGGATAGGGGTTTTTTCGAGCATAGGCTTATCAACCATAGGAACCTCTGCAGGTTTAGATGTTACAAAGCCATTGTGAGATAGGAAATTATCCCAATCGTCGCCCTGCAACTCCAAATGATGGACTAAAAACATCTTAATTAACCCATGGTGGAATAAACTGGAGTTTAAAATCTGCTTTTTATACCTCTTAGCCATTTTATATAAGCTTCTCAACAAGTAAAATGGCATGTTCAACTAGAAACCAATGAAATTCATTAACAGTCTAATGTGGTAGAGAAAAGTGAGGCCGAAACGACCCTCACATGTAACGAACTATCTAAAGATAGCCAATAAACTGTGCCACCTAGTATTTAATAGAGATACAAGCATAACTTTATCACAACATTGGATCTTTCGAGAGGTAAAGAACAAACTCCATGGAACCTCCTCCAATTTGGTATTTTTAAACCATTTTTGCCTGCTAAGTGGAAGACCTATTTCTTGGCTTAAAAACTCCTCGGTGACTTCGATTTGAACATCTCCTACTTTTCCTCGGCAACCATCAAAAGAGAGGGAAAACTCCTGGGCTGTTTGCAAGTTGAAACCTTGAAATCTCTCAAGAAATTCGAGCCAACCCTAACCCTTAAGGTATTCCCTTGTGTCGTCATATAGGAGCAGGGTTTGTGAGCCATTTGGTTTAATACAAACAACATGGGCCATGTGGATTCAGACAAGCAGTCACGGAGGCAACATAAGCCACTGTAAGCAAGAAGGGTTTCACAGAACAGGGAGAACCAGGGTTAAAACCAAGGAAATAAAACACTTGCACAAATTAAATGGAGGAATAAGGGGTTTCATAAGAGAATCAGGCGTTTTGTGTAATCAATCGCTGAGGGTACAGAACAAAACCCGAGACTTAACTTGAAATGATGGACATGTTGTTTTCAAAAATCCACTATCAGCAGGGTACAGAAAATGACCAGATGTGTTTAAGTATCATCATTGTGCAAAGGGAGGAGTTGCTCATTATAAGGTTAGGAAAAGAGATGCTTGGCAAACCAAAGCATAGCAACCATAAAAGATTTACCAAGAGTCATACATGAAACAAACTCATAGCCTATTTTCAAATGATTCTTGGTGTATTATTCAATGTTCAGAATATACCTTATCACAATGAGCAACTTTAAAACAATTCTTTTATTGTCATGAGATAAGCCTCCAAGATAAACAACATTCCTTAAAAGATTTGTAAGAACATTTACTCTCCTAGGGAAATAAGCCTTAAAATCAAATGTAATAAGATCATAAGTTTCAATGCTTCGTTCATGCTTTCAATCATGAATGAAGCATGAAAACAAAAAAATAGGAACAATCGAAAAACCCTTTTATAATCAAAAAGTCACCCTCAAATAACAATATTTGTATAACAAAGTGTAGGAAGCTACATGATTTATCATTTGTTGCTTAAAAAGGTAAAAATTGTGTAGGGCTGCCAACAATGGCGACTTACTGGGAGAAGCAGTTATCTCTACATCACCGATGAGTTCAAATTAGGACTGTCTAGAATGTTTATAGATCAAAATAGATGAAGGACATCAAGAATCCCAACAATCATTAAACAATCCAGCTTTAAATATATCCCTATTCAAAATGAAATCCGGTGAAAAATTTAAAAAATGAGACCGACGATATTCAAGTTAATGGCTCTGATACTGTTGACAGGGCCACTGCTGCCAGCAGGTGTCCATAGCCTCGACAGGGATGTCAATTAACCCACTCTGACGCCTCTACCCTATCCAAGAAATTCAAATCAAAATAAAAGGCACTTATTATCAATATCAAAATTTTATACCTGCTAATTTTCTTGAACCCGACATTGCTTTGCTGTCAGTAGGCCTATTCAGTACCCCGACGAAGTTGTCTTGGCATCGTGCATGCATTTACCTGCTTCCAGGAGACCTATTCAGTATCCCAATGGGTTTACAAACACTTCCCACAACTCTTGAGAAATCATTTACAATCTGATATAATTTTTAAAGATATTCAGAAGAGCGGGGTGATGCTAAAAATTTTAGTCTTTAAAACACTTGTCATTTTTTAGCCTTTAATTTTTCTGCTTAATCACGTTCACTATGATCTGAAGTTAGTTTCTAGATGAAACCAAATTTTCGAGGACAAGAAAGCATACTTGATTTGCTTTCTTTAAAAGAAGGGACACCGTAAAAATCTTTTAATGATAGTCGTGTCTGCTCATAATTATAAAGTGAAACCATGAAATCTATTCTGAACATAAAAACTTCTTTAGCTAGTCTGTATTTCAGGAAATTACAACAATTGATTCTCTGACAGACCTTGACTGTTGTTTAATATGAGGAATTTTGGTTTCCCTCCTTGAACTAAATTGTGATACAGGCATGTTTTAACCAGAAAGCAACGAAAACAAACAAAAAGAAAAAGAACCAAAAAAATAGAAAACAAAAATAAAACAGAAAAAATATGTACAAAGGTGGATCTGAAAACATCATGCGAAATATCTCTTGAGAGCCTGAAAGAAAATAGAAAAATACTCATTGATGTGAATGCTGTCCTACTCGTGGTACCTTGGGTCAGGGTTGAATTTACAGTTCAAATTTATTTATCTCTTTACTTTCCATTTAAAATTTTCATAACAATACTGCGGCTTTTGAAAAGAAATATTCAACAAAAAGAAGAGAGAAAAGGATCAAGCGGACTTCCTTGACAACAATCATATTATGGTTCTCTTTATGCACCCACTTGTATTCATGACTGGATATTTACAAAGAGAAACAATGAGAAATAAAGATAAAATAAAACCTACTCCTAAACCTACTCTAACTACTAAACAAATCAGAATACTATGTGAAGCCATGCTTCCAATGTAGCCATCGGAGTAACTCCAATCCTACATTAGAAATAAAATCACATATTACTAATGAGAATGGTAGTATAATGAAAAATGACAACAATATATCATACTAACCTTTATCATCATCATTTAAAAACAAGGCAAGCATGATCTTACCATTCCCTTGAACATTCTGGTTGTATGAATACTCCAACCAATCTGCAATACTATCATGATACATGCAATTACTGACATGGGATGGTTTGAAATAATTCACATGCGACAAATATTCCCGGTGAGAATAAAGTATTAGACTATCAAGGAAAGAATCTTGTAAAAAGGTCAGATCAAGATGGCGAGAACTTATCATGATTCTCGATCAGAAAATAAGTGTTTCATTCTCTTGAAACTTTGCATTGAGCTTAGATATTTCAAGGGTAACTATTTGAGGTGAACTAGATGGAACGATCGATAAAACATCATTGGTAGTAATATTTGGCCGATTATATTTTTCAACCTCAAATAATTGATCATGGAAAAATTTAGATCCTTCTCGAAACACAAATCGGGATGTATCAATGGAAGATGCAGTTCAGGACTCTTTCAAATCATTTCTTGATTTACCCACAGATAATTGACGAGAATATAAATTAATATGTTCATGGGTAGAATTATTTCCCTCTTTATCTTCTATTCGGTAATATCTTTGTACTTGATTATATAATGTTGAATTTTCTCCAAGGTAATATGGAACATACAATCGCACAACATTAGGATAGAAAATATCAGGGTACAAGGAATAAAATGTACAAGAATTAAAGAGATGGAATGCATCTCTTGAAATGATAGGTATATGTGTTTTGAAATATGGTTTTGTCTCCTCTCCTTGTATAAACTGATCATCCTATGTTGTATTCTCTTTCAAAGAATACGAAATAGTTTCTAAGAGACAATTTGGTTCATTATGTAAGGGAAAAATTGAGAGCAAATCAGTAGAGATAGAAGGTTGATTAATAGTCTGACTAATGATTTTTTCTCCTATTGATTGATCATGGATTTGTTCAACTAAATTAGGGGAATATTTATCGTCCACATGATTATCAACTTTACACTCGACCTCTTTTACTTTAGAAACAGTTATAAAATCTATGAGAGTGTGACAACTTTTGTCTTTCAAAGTAAAGGTTCCTTCTTCGACAGGAGGAGACATCATTGACAAAGAATGATTAGAGGTGACAATTGCATTTTGTAAAAGATGATGTTGCTCATGATTTGCCAAAATGAAAGAATTTGACAAAGATTGTGGTGCTTCAAAATCTTCAAGATCAACATCAAAATTCGAACCATCTTGAGATTGAGTGTTAGTGCTCAATTAAGATTGGTTAATCATTAATTGTTCTTGCTTGTCTGAGAGAGAAACGAGATATTCAAACCAATCATTAAAAAATGACATTTCTTTCAAAGGGAATCTAGTACAAACATGAATGAGTCTAATTGCAAAATTATTGAATGATTCACCATTTTCCTTCCTTAAGAAACTTAATTCTTCACTTAATTCATCATAATCATAGTTGCTAAAATCTGATAAAAACTCAAATACAAACTTAGACAAATAATGAATAGAATTAGCCCGAAAAGATTCAAACCAACTTTTAACCTGACCTTGGAAAGTGAGAGCTAACAATATGCACATAACATTAGAATCGGTGATCTTATGTATTAAAGACTTAAAAAAAAAAATTAGAAATATGGTATACTGCAGATGTGTTCCCTTCACCATCAAAGGTGAGTTCTGAAAACAGATTAGCTGTCTTGTTGGGAATAACTGGTAGTGAGAAGTGGAAAGCATGTTCCCACACAGTGATTTGGGGAGCCATGGGGAATTGAATACATTCGAAATAAAGGCTCCTACAAGGCCATCTTGTCAGTTTGGCCCTCCTTCTAGCGCCATTTGTTGACGGGTGAAAATGACCATCCATCAACTGGAAGAGAGAGTCCGATATGGGGTTGTATAAATAACCCAAGTCGTTTGGTATGACTCATTATGACGGATTTAATGGCTCCGTTGGCCAATCTAAAAGTCCTAGAAGAAACAAATAAAAGAAAGAAAAGAGCTAATTATTAAATAACCACTTAATATATATATATATGTACATACGTATATATAACTATTGTAGATAGTATTTAAACAACAGATCTGCTTATCTTGTTTATGTGCATGATATACACGTTGCAAGTTTTAATCTAAACTCACGAAAATCAATGTGAAAAATGCCTGCTTTAAAGAAGCAGATAAAGAAAGCAGATAATTTTTTTTTTCTCTTAATAAATCTAAACTAATGAGGAAAAATACTATGAATCAGAGATATGTGGATAGTCAAAAGACAAACCATGTATTTTTGTTTTAGTAATGAGTAAACAACAAAAAAACATAAACGAGCTAACACGTTAGTGAGTTAACAATTTGCATCCAAACATTTTCGAAATTAGAGACCATGCAAACACCTTGTCCAAGAGGGAAACCTGCAATGGACCTTAAAACTGTTCCGAATAAATGCAGAACAGTGTGTTGGCAGTTGAGTTTTAATAACAGAATAAATGACACAAATAGTTGTTGTGATCTTATGATTTCAAGCAATTACTTCGAGATAAATCTCACTCTAACAATGTTGCATTTAAACATTCAACCAAAAATTAAAGAGAAATCTTATCATTTGAGCTGAATATATAATCACTCTGTTTAATATTTGAAGCATCATATATGTACAACATTTATAAAGGAATTATCCCAACACATAATAAAGCATGAAGACTAAAGCTATCAACACCTATTATCATATCAGGATAAACCAAACTTAAACAAAGACACCATTCACAAGAAGCTAAAGCCGTAATATGTATTTTTGTTCCACTCAAGTCTGTGAATTAAACGTCCACCTTCAACCCCAGGACAAGATGCCATCATTACAAAAATATCTAGTATTTAAAGAGTTCATTCAAGCTAAACATCTTATCTTGTGGGATAAGATTAAATCTCAAAATGATTTACTAATTACAAAATAGAGGGTAATAGAACCACTCCATATCACACTGTATCTTTCAAAACTATAAAAATCTTGTTTCTGTTTACAAAAGATGAACCAAAGAAATGGCTAATAAGCTCAGAAATGGTCCATATCATCAGATCACCACCAGCTACACGATATACTGAAAGGAAAAATGAAAAATAAAGGAGTTTAGATATTATTTTAACCAACAATTTCCAAAAATTCGAATGAGAATAGACTGGCTACAGAATCAGCTGATTCTGTAGCTAGTTTTATTTTAAATAGTAGAAGTCTAATTAAATCTATATTAATAGAAAAACTAAATAAAAACACAACTAAGACAAACAAACAAATCTTTACCTCTTAACTGCATGCTAAATTTGACTCATAAGACCTAAGAGTTAACTACTACTGTGACACATCCAACATTCTTTATTATTACGTTTCCAGTTCTTTTCAAGCGCTTCCCTTTCCTTTGAGCACTAAATTTTAGTCTATGATTTTCACTCATTAATGAGTCGACCTGAGAGGTGAGGGGTTTGATCTACAATTGAAGGGAATGTATATCTTTGTAATATTTGTTGATCCAAAACAAACAAACCTCACACCGCGGATCTCGAACAATTGTTAGAGGATATCCAAGAGTGTGCATCAAAACACTCCCACTGTCTATCGTGGAATTTAGACTAAGTTTGATCCCTTGGAAATTTTTGTTATGTTTCAGGCATGGTGGCAGATTGTCTACGAAATCGTAGGTCTGATTGGGAATAGATTTATGGTAAGTTGGATCTTCCTCCTCCAAGAACTTGTCGATCTCTGAATCAAAGCTCTCATGGATCTTGATCATTTTGATCGAGCTCACATGATCTCTCATCTTATTTCGTAACTCCTTGAAATCAATCTCCCATCTCTTTTGTTGACAAACCCTAAGTCTTGATTTTTCTTGGATGGTTTGTGTGAGTGTTTACTGTTATTCTTTGCCATGGTATTAGGGAACATATCTTTCTCATGCTCAGGAAACTCAGTGATCCTAGGATCAGGATCCTGCTGTTCAAACATAGGCTCATCGAGCATAGCTCTATCACAGGGTTCTTTGGATAATAAAATCAATCTGTCACTGGGAGGGATAGGGTTTTTTTCGAGCATAGGCTTATCAACCATAGGAACCTCTATAGGGTTAGATGTTACAAAGCCATTGCGAGATAGGAAATTATCCCAACCGTCACCCTGCAACTCCAAATGATGGACTAACAACATCTTAATTAACCCATGGTGGAATCAACTGGAGTTTAAACTCTTCTTTTTATACCTCTTAGCCATTTTATATAAGCTTCTCAATAAGTAAAATGGCATGTTCAACTGGAAACCAATGAAATTCATTAACATTCTAATATGGTAGAGAAAAATGAGGCTGAAACGACCCTTACATGAGGCTGAAATGACCCTCACATGTAACAAATTGTCTTAAGATAGCCAATAAACCGTGCCACCTAGTCTTTAATAGAGATACAAGCATACCTTTATCATAGCATTGGATCTTTCGAGAGGTAAAGAACAAACTCCATGGCACCTCCTCCAATTTGGTATTTTTAAACCATTTTTTCCCACTAAGTGAAAGACCTGTTGCCTGGCTTAAAAACTCATCGGTGACTTCGATTTGAACATATCCTACTTTGGCTCAGCAGCCATCAAAAGAGAGGGCAAACTTTTGGGTTGTTTCCAAGTTGAAACCTTGAAATCTCTCAAGAAATTTGAGCCAGCCCTGACCCTTAAGGTCTTCCCTTGTGTCATCATACAGGAGCAGGGTTTGCGAGCCATTTGTTTTGATACGGACAACAGGGGCCATGTGGATTCAGACAAGCAGTCATAGAGGCAACATAAGCCACTGTAAGCAAGAAGGGTTTCATAGAACAAAAAGAACCAGGGCTAAAACCAAGGAAATAAAACCCTTGCGCAAATTAAATGGAGGAATAAGGGGTTTCATAAGAGAATCAGACATTTTGTGTAATGAATTGCTGAGGGTACATAACAAAGCTTGAGACTTAACTTGAAATGATGGACATGTTGTTTTCAAAAATCCACTTTCAGTAGGGTACAGAAAATGACTAGATGCGTTTAAGTATCATCATTGTGCAAAGGGTGGAGTTGCTCATTATAAGTTAGGAAAAGAGATGCTTGACAAACCAAAGAATAGAAACCATAAAAGATTTACCAAGAGTCATACATGAAACAAACTCATAGCCTATTGTCAAATGATTCTCGGTGTATTATTAAATGTTTAGAATATACCTTATGACAATGAGCAACTTTAAAACAATTCTTTTATTGTCATGAGATAAGCCTCCAAGCTAAACAACATTCCTTAAAAGATTTGTAAGAACATTTACTCTCCTAGGGAAATAAGCCTTAAAATCAAATGTAATAAGATCATAAGTTTCAATGCTTCATTTATGCTTTCAGTCATGAACGAAGCATGAAAATGAAAAAATAGCAACAATCGAAAAACCCTTTTATAATAAAAAGTCACCCTCAAATAACAATATTTGTATAAAAAAGCATATGCAACTACATGATTTATCATTTGTTGCTTAAAAGGTAAAAATTGTGTAGGGCTTCCAACAAGCTATAAGTGTTAGAAAAACAGGACCACGGAGCAATAAAATAAAACAAATGCAGAAACAAAACACAGAAGACATACAATACAAGAGAGACACAGATTTACATGGTTCACCCAGTGTGGGCTACATCCACCAGAGAAATTGCCTGGTCCTTCCTTTATTATTATCCAGCAAATGAAGGGATACAACCTACAGCAAAACCCGTTGTAACTTCCTCTTCTTTCTCTCATAGTCTCCTCTCTCAGAATACAATATTCACCATCGTCCATAGCTGCAATACATTTCCCTCATAAAAGAGAGATGCCTTCTAGGGAAAAAAACCCTAACATAATCTCTACCGTTAGATCTGCGACCTTATAATGAACGGTCCAGATTTACAATGAAATTACAATATACTTTTACAAGGCAATTTTTTCTTCAGGGGATTCACCCCCAAACCCCCATCGGGGGACGCTTCCCCCGAACCGCTGCTTGCCCCCAGACCCCCCAACCGAGGGGATAGGCTCCCCGGACCTCGCAGAGGGGGTACCCCCCTTCTGCACTCCCCCGCATGGAAGAGTGTACATACTTCTGGGGTGTAAATACTTCATGGGGTATAAACACGGCTGAAATCAAGGACCTCTGAATCAGGAAGATAATTAGGCTCCACAACCAACAATCTCCCACTTGGAGACTAGTCTCAACAACTCCACCGCTGCTGTATATGATGGAATCTGAACCTTCTTGGACCTGGCAAATTTCTCATCTTCATCTTCATTCTTGAAGACCAACTGAAACTGAGCAAGAACTCAGTTTCTCCCTGGTTACTCCCTTTGTTAACATGTCTGCAGGATTCTGGCTAGTGTGTATCTTTTCCAACTTCAATTGTCCATCTTCCAAAGCAGATCGTATGAAGTGGTACCTCAACTGTATATGCTTAGTCTTCGAATGGAAGGCTGAGTTCTTTGC